>CAUYRH010004040.1:0-13721 GCA_963574655.1 Perodicticus potto
AGATCATATCACTATAAGCAAAAACACAGACCATATCATACAGTCAATACCTGTAGAAAAAGCATTTGATAAAATTCAGCCTCCTTTTCTAACAAAAACACTAGGAAAATAGGCATAGTTGGCACATTTATTAACTGATTGAAGCATCTATGACAAACCCACAGCTAATGTCATACTGAGTGGAGGATAACTGAAAGCTTTTCCACTTAGAACTAGAATCAGACTAGGATGTCCACTATTGCCACTATTATTTGACATTGTGCTTCAAGTTACAGCCAATGTTATCAGGCAAGAGAAAGATATAAAGAGCATCCAAATAGTGGCAGAGGAGGTCAAAGGCTTGCTCTTTGCTGATGATATGATCTTATACTTAGAAAACCTCAGAAACTCAACCGCAAAACTCCTGCAAGTGATCATGAAATACAATAATGTCTCTGGGTATAAAATCAATGTCTACAAATTAGTACCCTCTGTATACAACAATAATAGCCAAGTTGAGAAGCAAATCAAGCACACAATTTCCTTCACAGTAGCTTCAAAGAAAATGAAATGCTTAGCAGTATACCGAACAAAGGGTGAAGGATCTTTACAAAGAGAATTAAGAAAACCTAAGAAAAATAATAGCAAAAGATATTACCAAATGGAAGAACATAGCATATTCTTGGCTGGGAAGAATCAAAATTGCTAAAATGTCTTTTCTACTCAAAGCAATCTACAGATTCAACACAATCTCCATTAAAATAACAGCCTCATACTTTAAAGAAGTGGAAAAAAGAGTACTTCATGTTGTATGTAACCAGAAGACAAAATTCTGTACAGCTAAGCCTGTTCTTAGTAATAAAAACAAAGTGAGAAGCATCACTGTACTAGACATCAGGCTATATTACGCATTCATAGTAATCAAAACAATACACTATTGGCATAAAAATGGAGACATTGATATATGGAATAGAATAGAATGCCAAGAGATGAAACCAGTTTCTACTTGCCATCTGATAAACCAAACAAAAGTATACACTTGAGAAAACAAACAGTGCTAGGAGAACTGGATAACTGCTTGTAAAAGACTGAAACTGCACCCACACCTTTCAACACTTATAAAAATTGACTGATGATGGATAAATGATTTAAATCTAAGACATGAAATGACACAAATCCCAGAAGCAAGTGTGGGGAAACTCTTGATGTTGATGGACTTGGGAAAGATATTATGGCAAAGACTTCAGTGGCAATCTCAAAAACAACAGTAATAAACAAATGGGACTTAAGCTGACAAGCTTCTGCACAACAAAGGACACAACATGTAAAGTAAAAAATAATCTTCAGAATTGGAAAAGATATTTTCAGGGTATGACTCTAACAAAGGATTGATAAGTAATCTACAGAGATCTCCAATTAATCAACAGAAAGAAAAGAGCCAACAATCCCATCTACCACTGGGCAAAAGATACTAACAGAACTATCTCCAATGAAACAGAGGAATAGCTAAGAAACATTTGAGAAAGTGCTCATAATCTCTTGTTATCAGAGAAATGAAAATCAAAACCATCCTGAGATATCACCTAACCCCAGTGAGAATAGCCCACATCACAAAGTCTCAAAGCTGCAGATGCTGGTGTGCATATGGAGAGGAGAGAAGGGAACACTTTTACACTGTTAGTGGGACTACAAACTAATACAATCTTTTTAGAAGGAAGTATGGAAAATCCTCAAAGAACTCAAAATAGACCTCCCATGTGATCCTACAACTCCATTACTAGGCATCTACACCCCACCCATCAAAAGCATTTTATCATAAGGACATTTGCACTAGACTGTTTATTGTAGCTCAATTTATAATTGCCAAAATGTGGAAACAACCTAAATGCCCAATAACCCAGGAATGGATTGTGTGGTATATGTATGCCATGTATTACTATTCAGCCCAGCCATTAAAAAAGATGGAGACTTTACATCTTTTGTACTAACCTGGATGGGGACGGAACACATTCTTCTTAGTGAAATATGACAAGAATGGTGAAGCAAGAATTCAATGTTTTCAATTCTAACATGAAGCCAGTAGGTGATCTAATACCCACATAAGTGAAAAACTCAAATCAATTCTATGTGTGGGGTAGGGTAACATGTGAAGGGGAAAAGGAAGAGGGAGGGGGATAAGTGTGCCTCACTTAACGGGCACAATGTTAGGGTGTATGACACACGTTGGTGGTGGGAAACAATGATAAGAGGGGTATTATCTAACAAATGCAAATATTGTAGCCAAATTCTTTTTATCTTCAATTAACCTGAAACAGCAACAATAATAAATAAATAAAAGATGTAAAATATTTAAACTACAGGCCCTTCCACTTCCAACATGATATGAATATATAATGTAAATATGACTTCTGTTTCAGTTTGGTGAATTCTCAGGGAATATAGAAATAAATCTCCTGCATTTCAATATATACAGGGTGGCCATAAAGTTTATATGCAATTTAAAATACACAAACTTTATATCCACTCTGTATATAAAAAAACAAAAATGGGAAGTGTGCCATACGCTGTGACACCCATCCCCCTTCATCATCTCCTCTCTTTAATCCCTCATCCCCTATCTCCCACTTTGTATTAGATCATATACTGCCTTCATATTACACTTGAATACATTGGATTCTTGCTTCTCCTTCTTGTGATGCTTTACTAAGAAGAATGTGTTCCAATTAAACAATAAAAATAAATAAATAAATTAATTAATTAAAAAGAACTGCTAACTGGCAAATACATAATTTGCTGTGTATCAGTAAAACTTAATTTTAAGTGAAAAATGCTGAGAAAAGTGCTTCAAAGTTTCTTCACTCTATTGCTATGAAAATAAAAATCTCATTGACAGCTTAAAAAATAAATTGAAGCTTGGCACCTGTAGTTCAGTGGTTAGGGTGCTGGCCACATGCACTGAGGCCGGTGGGTTTGAACCCAGCCCAGGCCTGCTAAACAACAATGACAAATGCAACAAAAAATAGGTGAGCATTATGGCAGATGCCTGTAGTACAAACTACTTGGGAAGCTGAGGCAAGAGAATCGCTTAAGCCCAAGAGTTTGAGGTTGCTGTGAGCTGTGATGCCATAGCACTCTACTGAGGGAGACACATAGAGACTCTGTCTCAAATAAATAAATAAATAAATAAATAAATAAATAAATAAATAAATAAATAATAAAAAAATATAATTGATAACATCTACTATTCCCAATCTCCTACAAGTTGTATCAGGTGTATGAGGACTAGTAAGTCCCAATCACTGCCCTTGGGGAAAGTACAGACAATTATACAAAAAACTCTAACGTAAAGCTAAATATTATTAGTAGCATTGGAACAGAACACTTAAGGTGCTGTGGGAAACTGATAATAAGGATAGTAAGAATGTATCATCTTGCTGTAAGAATAAGCTTTACAAAAGAAGCAGTAGTGAAGATAAACTCTGAAAGATAGAATTTCAGAACAACATTGGTAATAATATAGAGGCAGAAAAGCTCAAGATGAGTTCAAGAACTATTGATTGGTTTATTTTGCCTAGAAAGTAATAGGTATAAAGTTGGTGGAGTACCTGAATAAAGTGATAAAATTAGGGCAAATATTATGCTGCCTCACTTCTGCTTTTATTGTAGCCTCTGGATGAAATTTCGTTCTAAATTCCCCACCCCATTTGACCCCTTTCCTTTCCTTCATGAACCAGCTTAATTATTTTTCTTTTATTCTTTTAGACTTCCTTTGATTACCCCAGGCATTCTCTTATCAGTCTTGGCACTTTAAATATATTATACACTTTAGCACTTAATGAACCACTGTCTTGTGTTATTTATAGTCACATCTGTTACTATGGCCATGAACAAATACCAAATCCTTCCTGACTGGCTTTCGCCACCTTCAAGGCAAAGTCAATATGATAATAAAATGGCAGGCCTACTTCTTATAATCATCTTTTTATCAGAGACAGGATATTTGTGTTGATTATTCTATAACCCTCTGGAACCAAAACAGAAGTATAGCCAAGGGCTCAACACCACCTTCAAAAGTGAGTATCTAATGTAGCATATGTTCTTTTCCAGAATATTCTACAAGATGCTCTTAATGAGCTTGTCACCATATGGCGGTATTAGATAGCAAATATAATACCATAAGCACTATAGCTCTAATTTTAATGATGACTCCAAACATTCATTGAGTGTTTTGTGTGTGTTAAAAGCTATGCAAATCACTTTATATGTTTTATGTAGTTTAATCATAGCTACTTGATGAAACAGGTACTACTATTAAACCCATTTTATAGATGAAGTCATCATTGTTCTCAACTTGTAATTAGCAGCTCTGACACCAGAAAAACTTTTGTTTGACTTGAGAGCCTGTATACTCTGCCCTTCTACCTGTCATTCACAAGTCAACTCTATTTAGGGCTCATTTAATATGCATAAAGTTTTACCACCCATTAAATAAAATATGATCAAAATCTGATTTGCATGCATTAAAATTTCATACACATATAAAATGCCACTATAATTGCTTCTGTGTGAATGCAACTTATTCAAAGTTTAGCCAGAAGAGTTTAAGTTCTTTTTCAAATATCCTCTTACTAAGTTGTTAGCTCAGAATGGTGCCATGCCTTAGGAAAAGATGCTGATCTATCTTCTCTACTAATAGTTGTGTATGTTTTTGGCCACATACATCACCTCAAATTTCTAAAACAAAACCGTAAAAGCAGATTTAAATTAGAGCACATCAAAGCTAATATTATTAGCTATTAAATGTTTTTTCTGTATGTGTAAAATAGAAACATATATTATATATTAACCTCTTAGCTATAAAGACCAAAAGGGTAGCTGTTTGGGGGAAGAGTGTCATATAAACTAATGTAAGGCTAAAACTCTGAGAATAATGGAGAAATAGAAGAGTATCTAGGGACCCATGGGACCTGCCCATCCATGATAAAATAGTGTATTAATTCCCTTTGGTTGCCATAACAAATGATCATAAATTTGGTAAATTTATTTTTAAGAACCCAGAAATTTATTTTCTTGCTGTCTGACAACCAGACATTCAAAATCAGTTTCACTCAGTCAACATCCAAGTGAGGAAGGAAGGGATGTTCTTCCTCCTTTAAGTCTATGGGTGAATCTTTTCCTTGCCTTTTTCAGTTTCTGGTGGCTGTTACCTTTCCCTGGCTTGTGGCTGAATCATTCCAATCTCTGCCTCTGTGATCACATTGTCTTCTTTTCTGTCTCTAATATCCCTCTACTTCCTTCTTACAGGGGTATCTGTGATTTTGTTTAGAACACACCCATATAATAGAAGATAATCTCACCACCTCAAGATCCTTAAGTCAGTCAATTTTTCAAATGCCCTTTTCCATATAAAATGATATTTACAGGGTTCAGATGTTAGAGCTCCATATCTTTGGAAACTTTTATTCAACCTATCACAGATGGAAAAATAGTCAAATAATGCAGCTTGTGAATTTAACATTGTTTATCCTGATGATTTGCCCTATTTGTCCACCGATGTCTTACTGTAAGAACAGTGACTTCCCTGCCTTGAGTTAATCTTCTCTTCCCCAAGCCAAGCACTTTCCATACTGCATCCAAGGTAGTATTTCTAAAGTATTTATAATTTATATGAATGCTTCATATCTAAAGTAAAATAAGATATAAATCTATTATTATGTTATATGGGTATAACATCCTTCTTTATCTACCCCCAACTCTTTCTTTTTAGATCTCATCCTCTCCCACTGCATCACATGTCTCACTAAACTGGCCTTTGATACCTGAGAAAGTCATCCTCTTTCAATGTTGGTTTTCCCTGTGCCTTCCATAATCTTTCCCTTCTTCACTTATGGAAACCCTTATCTTAAGACTCATATAAATGTCACCTTCTCTGAAAAGCACTTTCTTAAGGCAGAGTCTGATATCCTGTCCTCTGAGTTCCCGATGGTAATTTGTGAAGAGCTTATAATTTATTAAATTTAATTATAAAAATATATTTGATGTCTATTATCTGATTCTGGTGGATAAGCATCTTCTCAAGGGCAGGAGTACATACTGTGATAGGTTGAACGATGCTCTCCCCCAAAGTATAGTAAAGCCCTAATCCTCAGAACCTATAAATATGTTACCTTACATGGAAAAAGAGATTTTGTAGATATGATTATGGTTGTGGGCCTTAAGATGGAGAAATTTTTCTAAATTTAGTGAGGTGGGACCAATATAAATGTAAGTGTCATAAGAATGAGACAGAAGCATCAGATATATAAGAGGATAAGGTGTAAAGACAGAAGCATAGGTCAGGTGGAAGAGAAGATGCTTTTCTGCTGGCTGTGAAAATGGAGAAAGGGGCTTTGAGGCACAGAATATACATGGCTACCAGGGTCCTGCCCCGGGGGCAGAATTCATTAAGACCTGTGTATCTGGCAGTGACCAACTGAAGAAATATAAAGTTAGAAATGATGAGAAAGAAAGAGACAAGACACACACAATAGAATTTTCAAAAGTGGGAACTCACAGGACCACCACCCACTTGTGGGGTTCTGGTAGTGGCACTGAGTGTCAGTTCCACTCAGCCTTTATTGAAGGCTATTTTCTCATTAGCACAAAGGGTAAGCTGAGGAAGGGAACAAAGATTCCATCAGTTTCTCTGAGGGAGCATATCAGCTTTGAATCTGAGCAGTCTTGAGAAATCCAGAACCTGAGCCTTGTGTGGGGCAACCTCCTGTCTGAAGTCACAGACACAGATTCCTAGAAAGGTTTTAAACTCCGCTAGTTCATTGTGGAGTAAAACACGACTGGCATCAATCTCTTCTGAAGAATTGGTAGGAGAAAGGAATTTTCCTCTCATCACTACCACAGAGGATCTTCCTCTGTGTTAAGGGATATAAGCCCATATTTCAGAGGTCAACCTGTTCCTTTGATTTCTGCCCCAGCCAAATACAAATCTCCAAAATGGGTATTTGCTTTGTCTGTTTACTGGGCAGGAAATGGCCTACTTAGTGTATCATTCCAGGTCTTGCTAAAGTATCTTCTATGGACATTATTTTCTCTAGAGTGTTTACAGACCCATAAGGGATGTTCGCAAGCTGTATACTCAAAAGGCCAGAGTTCTAGGAAAAGCAGGAAACTTGCTCAGATAAGAAATTTAGCAGTGGCTGGTTTAAAGTCAAACTAGCTGAATTTACTTTGTTCCAACTCACTCAGCTTACATTTTTATTTTTCCCCTTTTCTGGGGGTGTTTTCCCTTGTGAAGAATGTGGTCTTCGGTCCCCATTCTGCCTGCACATGGCTTTTAGAAATTGGTAAGGGCAATAAAACAGATTTTTCTTCAGTCTTCAAAAGGATACAGTCTTCTTGATACTTTGGTTTTCAGGACTTCTGACATTCAGAAGTGTAAGAAAATAAATTTGTGTTGTTTGATAACACTAAATTTGTATTAATTTGCTAAATAAGCAATAAAAAGTTAACATAGGCATCAATTTACATTTACTTTAAAAACCAAGCATAGTTTCTGGCATATACCTGGTGATTAATTTATTTTCTGAATTAATGAGCCAGAGACAGTAATTATTACATTGTTAGGGGATACCACCATGATACTTGGTCATGACTATGGATACAACACTGTAGTGAGGAGTATAATTTGATTTCTAGTGAGGTGTCTGCATTTCAGTGATCTTCTAGTTAGAATGTTACATGTATTTTATATTTTTCATACATAAAAGTTGTACATATTTATGGGATACATGTGTTTTTATGATACATGGATACAATGTGTAATGATCTAATCAGAGTATTTTGGCTATTAACCACCTCAAATATTTAGAGTTTCTTCGTTTTAGGAGCATTTCAAATTTTCTTTTTTAGCTATTTTGAAATATACTATAAGTTCTTGTTAATTATAGTTGCAGTACTGTGCTATCAAACACTAGAACTTATTCTTTCTTTTTAACTTTGTTTTTGTACCCATTAATCAGCTTTTTTTCATCTCCTCTTCACCCATTCTTCTTGGCCTCTGGTAACCACCATTCGATACACCTCATGACATCAACATTTTTTATCTTTCACATATGAGTGAGAACATGTGGTATTTGTATTTATGTGTCTGACTTATTTCACTGAACATATAAGATGATGTCCTCCAGGCTCATACATGTTGGTACAAATAACAGGATTTAATTCTTTTTGTGCCTAAACGTATTTCATTATCTATATATACTATACTTTCTTCTTTTTATTTTTTGATTAAATAGAATAATATTTATTTTTTATTTTTTTATTATTGGGGATTCATTGAGGGTACAAAGAACAAGGTTACACTAACTGCATTTGTCAGAAAAGTCCCTCTTATAAATGTGTTCCTCCCCCAAGAGGTGGGCCAAACATGGTGACCCCTCCCCACTTACCACCCTCTTTACCTCTCTTTGCTCCCCCATTATCCCAAGCCCCACCATTTACTAGGTAATCATTTGTCCTCATATGAAAATTGAGTACATTGTAGTCTTGTTTCTACATTCTTGTGATGCTTTACTAAGAAGAATGTGTTCCCCCTCCATCCAAGTTAGTAAAAAGATGTATAGTCTCCATCTTCTTACTGGCTGAATAATATATTCTATGGCATACATATACCACAGCATGTTAATCCATTCCTGGGTGGGCATTTAGGTTGTTTCCAGATTTTGGTGATTGTAAATTGAGCTGCAATAAAGGTTCTAGTGCAAATGTCCATATGACAAAATTATTTTTTTTCTTCTTGGTAGATGCCCAGTAATGTGTTTGCAGGATCAAATGGAAGGTCTAGCTTGAGTTCTTTGAGGATTCTCCATACTTCTTCCCTAAAAGGTTGTAATAGTTTGCAGTCCCACCAGCGATGTAAAAGTGTTGCCTTTTTTACACATCCACGCCAACATCTGCAACTTTGAGACTTTGTGATGTGGGTCATTCTCACTGTGGTTTGGTGATATCTCAGGGTGGTTTTGATTGGCATTTTTCTGATAATTAGGGATAATGAGAATTTTTCCATATGTTTGTTAGCCATTCATCTGTCATCTTTGGAGAAGTTTCTATTCATCTCTCTTGCCCATTGATAAAAGTGATTGCTGGCTCTTTTTATGTTGGTTAATTTTGAGTTTTCTGAAGATTCTAATTATCAATCTTGTGTCCAGTTCTTAATATGCAAATATCTTTTCCCATTCTTATGATTATCTGTTTGCTTTGTTTGTTTTCTCCTTAGCTATACAGAAGGTACTGAGTTTATTTAAGTCCCATTTATTTATTTTTGTTGCTCTTGCAATTGGCACCAGGAAGTATTCTTCATAAAGTCTTTCCCAAGGCTGATACCTCCAAGAGATTTTCCCCCACATTCTTCAAGGATTTTTATTGTTTCATGCCTTAGATTGAGATCTTTTATTCATCTTGAATTGATTTTAGTGAGTGGCAAAAGGTGCAGGTTCAATTTCCATCTTTTTCACAGGGTTATCCAACTCTTCCAATACCATTTACTGAACAGGACTTCTTCCCCCATCCCCACCCCCATCCATGTTCTTGTTTGGTTTATCAAAGATTAGGTGGCTGTAATATTTTTGCTTCATATCATGGTTTTCTATTTGGTTCCAGGTGTCTATGTCTCTGTTTTTGTGCCAATACCATGCTGTTTAGATCACTGTTTACTTGTAGTACAGCCTAAAGTCTGGTAGTCTGATACCCCAGCTTCATTTTTATTACTAAGAATTGCCTTACATATATGAGGATTTTTCTGGTTCCATAGAAAATGAAGAAAGTTTTTTTTTTCCAATCTTGAAAGTATGATGGGAATTGAACCAAATATGTAGATTGCTTTGGGAAGTATAGAATTTTAACAATGTTGATTCTTCCCAGCCATGAGCATGGTATGTTCTTCCCTTTGTTAATACCCTCTGCTATTTCTTTTCCTAGGATCTCATAATTTTCTTTACAGGGGTCCTTTACCTCTTTTGTTAGATATATTCCTAAGTACTTAATTTTCTTTGAAACTACTGTGAAGAGAATTGTGCCCTTGATTAGCTTCTCTTCTTGGTTGTTATTGGCATATAAAAAGCCTACTGATTTGTGGACATTGAATTTACGTCCTGAGACATTACTGTATTTTTTTATCACTTCCAAGAGTCTTGTGGTTGAATCTTTGGGGTTCTCTAAGTATAAGATCATATCATTAGCAAAGAGGGGAGTTTGACCTCCTCTGCCCCCATTTGGATGCCCTTTATTTCTTTGTCTTGCCTGATTGAATTGGCTAGAACTTCCAGCACTATGGTGAATAGTAGTGGTGATAGAGGATAACCTTGTCTGGTCCCAGTTCTAAGTGGAAAAGCTTTCAGTGTTACTTTGCTTAGTGTGATATTAGCTGTTGGTTTGTCATAGATCGCTTCAATCAGTTTAAGAAATGTGCCACCTATGTCTATACCCTTAAGTGTTCTAATTAGGAAAGGATGCTAGAGTTTACTGAATGCTTTTTCTGCGTCTGTTGAGAGAATTATATGGTCTTTATTTTTCTTTTGTTGATATGATGAATTACGTTTATGGACTTGCATAAGTTAAACCAGCCTTACATCCCTGAGATGAAACCTACTTGATTATGATATATGACTTTTTTAATGAGAAGCTGTAATCTATTGGATGGGATTTTATTGAGAATTTTTTCATTTTTATTCATTAGTGAAATTGGTCTGAATTTCTCCTTTTCAGTTATGTCTTCCCTAGTTTTGGTATCAGGGTGATGTTTGCTTCATAGAATGTGTTGGGAAAGATTCCTTCCTTCTCAATATTTTGGAATAGTTTTTGAAGTATAGGTATAAGCTCTGCTTTGAAGGTTTTATATAATTTTGGTGTGAAGCCATCTGGACAAGGGCATTTTTTGGGGGGATATGTTTTTAAATTTTGTTTGATCTCAGTGCTTGAATTGGTCTGTTCAGGAAATTTATTTCTTCTTGATTAAAACTAGGGAGAGGGTGTAATTCCAAGTATTGATTGATTTCTTCCACATTGTCAAATTTCTGGGCATAGAGTTTCTCATAATATTCAAAGATAATCTCTTGTATCTTTGTAGTATCTATTGTTATATCCCCTTTATCATTTCTGATTGAGGTTACTAGAGATTTTACTTTCTTGTTTCTAGTTTGTCTGGCCAATGTTTTATCTATTTTATTTAGTTTTTCAAAGAACCAATTTTTTGTTTTGTTAATTTTTTTTTAATGATTTTTAGGTTAATTAATTTCATTAATCTCTGATTTAATTTTGGATATTTCTTTTCTTCTGCTGGGTTTAGGATTATATTTTTCTTCTTTTTCCAATTCCACAAGGTGGTTTGTGAGATTATTAATGTGTTCTTTTTCAGTTTTTTTAATGTAGGCATCTAATTCAATACATTTTCCTCTAAGGACTGCTTGAGCTGTATCCCACAGGTTTTGATAACTTGTGTCTTAATTGTTGCTATGTTCTAGGAATTTAACTATTTCCTCTTTTATATCACCCTGAACCAAACTATCATTCAGCATAAGGTTGTTTAATTTTCATGCCTTCATATGGGGATGAACGTTTTTGTTGGGGTTGAGTTCCACCTTCATAAACTTGTGGTCATTGAAGAGACCAGGTATAATTTCTATTCCTTTAATTTTGCTGAGGTTTGATTTGCATCTTAGGATGTGATCTATTTTGGAGAATGTTCCATGGGTCAATGAGAAGAACACATATTCTTTTGTTTTGGAATGGAGTGTTCTATATATGTTTGTCAAGCACAGTTGTTCTAGGGTCACATTTAAGTCCTTTGTATCCTTGTTTAGTTTCTGACAGAGAATCTGTCCAGTTCTGTCAGAGGAGTGTTAAAGTCCACAAGTATTATGGTGTTATAGGCTAACATATTGTGAAGACAACCTCAATGTCTGTTTCATAAATTTGGATGCATTTACTGTAGGTGCATAAACAATTAAAATCAAAATTTCTTCTTGTTTTATGCTTCCTTTGACCAGTATGAAGTAACCATCTTTATCCTTAACTTTAGTTGCTTTGAATCTACTTTTATTTGTGAACAAGATTGCAACCCCTCCTTTCTTCTCATTCCTGTTTGCTTGAAATACTGTCTTCTATCCCTTGACCCTGAGTCTTGTGTTGTCCTTCAAGTCTAGGTGTGTCTCCCCCAGACAGCATATGGACAGCTTATGGGTTTTTTTATCCAATCAGCCAGCCTATTCCTCTTCAGTGGGGAATTCATTCCATTGACATTAATTGAGATAATAAGTGTGATAGCATTTTTTTCATCTTGTTGTGAGAAAATCTTTTGTGTAGTTTTACCCTTTGTGCCATTGTAGAGACTAAAAGTTTTGGCCTTTAGCTGCTTAGTCTTTGCTTTGGTATTTATCCATTGTGGTGTTCAGTATTGAGAATAGGTCTAAGTATTTCCCATAGAGCTGGTCTTGTTGTGACAAATTTCCTCAGTGCTTGTATATCCACAAAAGTTTTGATTTCTCCATCCATTTTGAAACTTAATTTTGCAGGATACAGAATTCTAGGTTGAAAATTGTTTTGGTTAAGGATGTTTAAGGTGATTGACTGTGCTATTCTGGCTTGGAAAGTTTCAATTGAGAAGTTTTCTGTTATCCTAATGGCTCTACCCTTGTAGGTCAGTTGGTGCTTACTCCTAGGTGCTTGCAGAATTTTTTTCTATATTTCAACTTTGGACAGGTTCACTACAATTTGTCTTGGGGATGCTCTGTTAGAGTTGAGATGCTCTTGGGTTTGATGTTTGTCTGAATAGAGTATGTCAGGATTATTAGTAAAACTTGTGAAGTTTTAATTTATGATAATTTCCAGGAGAGCTTCCATACCTTTGGAACTATCTTCTTCTCCTTCAGGGATTCCTATTATTCATAAGTTTGATCACTTCATGGAGTCTCGTAGTTCTCTAAGTGCCTATTCTATTTTCTCTCTCTCTTTTTTCTGTCTTTGTAACTACCTGAGTTAACTTGAAAGTGTTGTCCTCTAGCTCTGATGCTCTTTCTTCTCCATGTTCTAACCTATTTTTGATACTTTCTACTGCACCTTTACAATTTCTGATTGTCTACTTCATTTCCTTAAGCTCTGCCATATTCTTTCTGTATTCTACATCTCTCATCCTACTTTTCATTCTGTGTTTCCATTTTCTTATCTATTCCCTTTATTGTGTTAATCATCCATATTTTAAATTTCTCTTCTGTCAAATCCATTAGTTCTTTATAATAGGAGTCTTCTGTAAAAACTGCCTTGTGGTCTCGTGGAGGAATTGCTCTACTTTGGTTTTTCATGGTGCCTGATTTTTTCTTTTGCTTCCTCCTCGTGTGTGCTTTCTTCTTGTTCACCTCCTGTGCTCCTTTTTCCTTCTCACTTCTTCATATGCTTCAAGTTATCTTGCCTCAGAGCTTAGGTGATGAAGAGGCCTCTTGCTTTGGGGCCAGAAGTTGGAGAAGGGTTAGAGTGAGCAGTGAGAAACAAGAGGAAAGTAAATAAAGAGGAAATCTCAAGATTGCAGATGCTGGCACAGATGTGGGGAGAAAGGGACTCTTTTACACTGCTGGTGGGACTGCAAACTAATAAAACCTTTTTGGAAGGAAGTATGGAGAAAGCTCAAAGAACTCAACCTTGACCTCCCGTTTGATCCTGCAATCCCATTGCTGGGCATCTATCCAGAAGAAAAAAAA
>CAUYRH010004042.1:0-14571 GCA_963574655.1 Perodicticus potto
ATGAAACTCTAAGAAAAGAAATCGCTGAACATGTCAACAAACGGAAAAACATACCATGCTCATGGTTGGGAAGAATCAACATTGTTAAAATGTCCATACTACCCAAAGCAATATACAATTTTAATGCAATTCCTATTAAAGCTCCATTGTCATATTTTAAAGATCTCGAAAAAATAATACTTCATTTTATATGGAATCAGAAAAAATGTCGAATAGCCAAAACATAACTTAGAAATAAAAACAAAGCAGGAGGAATCACGCTACCAGACCTGAGACTGTACTATAAATCGATAGTGATCAAAACAGCATGGTACTGGCACAAAAACAGAGAGGTAGATGTTTGGAACAGAATAGAGAACCAAGAGATGAACCCACTACCTACTGCTATTTGATCTTTGACAAGCCAATTAAAAACATTCAGTGGGGAAAAGACTCCCTTTTTAATAAATGGTGCTGGGAGACCTGGCTGGTGACCTGTAGAAAACGGAAATTGAACTCACACCTTTCACTACTAACGAAGATAGACTCACACTGGATTAAAGATTTAAACTTAAGACATGAAACTATAAAAATACTAGAAGAAAGTGCAGGGAAAACTCTTAAAAGAATTGGCCTGGGTGAGAATACTTTATGAGGAGGACCCACCCCAGGCAATTGAAGCAGTATCAAAAATTCATTACTGGGACTTGATGAAACTAAAAAGCTTTTGCACGGCCAAGAACATAGTAAGTATAGCTAGCAGACAGCCTTCAGAATGGGAGAGAATATTTGCAGGTTATGCCTCTGACAAAGGTTTAATAACCAGAATCCACAGAGAACTCAAATGTATTAGCAAGAAAAGAACAAGTGATGCCATTTCAGGATGGGCAAATGATCCAAACAGAAACTTCTCTAAAGAAGACAGGCGCATAGCCTTCAGAAAAATGAAAAAATGCTCACTATCCTAAATCATCAGAGAAATGCAAATCAAAACTACCTTGAGATATCATCTAACTTCAGTAAGATTAGCCCACATAACAAAATCCCAAAACCAGAGATGCTGTCGTGGGATGCTTGGTGGGGGGGGTGGATGGCTCTCCACCCCATGAAGCCCGCACACTGTACCCCATGATTGCACTAATGTACATAGCTATGATTAAAAAAAAAAAAAAAGAAAAAGAAAGCCGACTGCTGTGGCTTCTCTGTCGTGCATCCTGAAATACTTTTCTCCAACTGTCACCAAGAAAATGGAAATACTTTTACTCAGAGGATGATAACAGGCCCAAAGAACAATTCTGGCCTGATTCAAAAGCAACTACTTATTCAGGATTGGATATACACAACTGAAAAGAAGAGGACGCTCGAAACAGAAAAGTAACAAGGCTGGATCTCAGGACGTGGGTAAGTTGAAGTTTTCTGAGAAGTGATTTTATTTTTTCCAAGGAGATTAAAAAGCTTTTCACACTGCAAATTCAATGCCCGACACACTGTCTTTCGTGCCTGCATCTGTGAACTCACAGGCATGTCCATGGGGGTGACTTTGGGAAGGAGGTTTATGGACTCTACCCCAAATCCAATGCCAGATACACGGTGTCTCGTGCCTCCACCTGTGAACTCACAGGCATGTCCATGGGGGTGACTTTGGGAAGGAGGTTTATAGACTCTACCCCAAATCCAATGCCAGATACATGGTGTCTCGTGCCTCCACCTGTCAACTCACAGGCATGTCCATAGGGGTGACCTGGGGAAGGAGGGACATGGACCCCACCCCTGAAAATTGTCTTCAGAGCTATCTCAGGGCATTCTGTCTCAAAATTTCTACCACTACTTAATTATAATAAGAAAAAGTAAAGGATGAGAATAAGGTAAAAAGATACACAGAATGTTCTTTTAATGTCATACTAAAATATTATGTAACAGCATCATTCAAGGATCATTTACTATAAGAGAATGTAGTTGGTTTGACTCACTATATATTATTGAGTAAAAAAATAGTAAAATACGTGTTAGCTTACAGATTTTTTTTCCGATAGAAGTGCATGTAGTTTCTGGCAGGTAAAAAAGATGGCCTTTGTGGGACGCTTCCTGTGGAACACCAATCGGGTTTGCTTTTATTCTATAATTCTTGTTCTAATGTTGTTTCAAAATGCCCACAAAAACTCAAATCCTTAAAATGCTCTTTGAAACAGCTTTATCATCCTACTAGCTTCCTCATTAATTAATGAATGTCATAAAATTCTTTTTAAATTTTATTTATTTTTTTGAGAAAGTGTCTCATTCAGTCACCCTGGGTAGCGTGCAGTGGCATCATAGCTTACAGCAACCTCAAACTCCTGGGCTCAAGTGGTCCTCCTGCCTCAGCCTCCCAAGTAGCTGTGACTAGAGGTGCCCACCATGACACCCAGCTAGTTTTTCTACTTATATTTTTATTAGAGACAGGGTCTCCCTTTGCTCAGGCTGGTCTTAAACACCTGAGCTCAGCTGATCCACCTGCCTTGGCCTCTTAGAGTGCTAAGATTGCAGACGTGAGTCGCCACACCAGGCCTTGAATAAAATTCTTGAGATGTGTCCATATAATACTTGTATGGAAGTCATGTATTTAACTTTTTGGTGATTATGTCAGCTATCTGTCTCCTAAGATGTTGAATTCCAGGCAGCCACCTGTGTCTTTGGTTCTTGGGGTGCTCATGGTCACAAATGACCAGACACACCAAAGTAAGGCAAGCGTGAATTGGAGTTTATTGAAGAAGAGAAAGACAGGCTCACAGAGCAAGATATGTGTTTACAAAGCAGGATATATTCACTATAGACAGCCAGAGGACCCCATCACCTTGGCAAGTCAGCAAAGAGGCCCGGGTTGGCTGGGGTTTCTGTTTGCACTGCCCAGATGGAGTCTTATGGTCCAAAGGTCATGTTGAAATCACTGAATCTTACATCACATGCAGACCTCCCATGAGCCTTTCCGAAAGCCCACTGTGGGTGGATGTGGACCACAATGTAGATTTTTTTTTTTTTTTTTTGTAGTTTTTGGCCAGGGCTGGGTTTGAACTGCCACCTCCAGCATATGGGGCCAGCGCCCTACTCCTTTGAGCCACAGGCTCTGCCCGACCACAATGTAGATTTAAGCTACTGACATCATGATTATTCTTAAAGCTGCTCTAGGTCATCTTCAAGACTCTGTAGTGCCCACATTGCTAGGTCAGTGTGCTGGAGTGACCTCTGCATGTCCTTTTTGCAGCTGGAGCACTAAGTTCCGATTGGTAGCTTGGTGGTGGCTTCCATCTTCGCTAGGTGTAAGCAATCATTCAGGACATGATTAAGGTGAGATGGGGGCCTGGGCACTTGCTCTTTTTCCCTAGGAGAGCCAAATTTCTAATTAACTACCAAATAATTATACTTTGACTTTAAGAAGCCACTGTTAAGTCCCACACCATTCATAGGAAGGTGAAGATAAACAGGTGAGTTCTTGAATTTACAAGCATTGTGGTCAAAAATATCTTTGTCAATCTTGTTGGATGGACTTTTATTCCCTTATTAAATAATTACCCTTCAATGAATCCTTTTCCTCCCTTATCCATAAAAGGAAATGTCATGTCCCTGACCCAGTAACTCGTCTCTCCTAAAGATGCCAACTAAATTGAAGTGAATAACATCTGGCATCATTAAAGGGAGAGATGGAGGGCTTGATCTTGGATAATCAATCTAAGAGTATAAAACTCTCTGAATCTTAGGACATAGCCAAATTCTAAAAATACAAAATAACCAAAGCAATCAAAATTAAATTGGAAATAAAAAGGTACATCAGGCAATCATTCTAATTGGAAATGCTATTTTTTTGTGCTCCTCCCCCCCACCCCCACTGCCCTGTCCCTGAGATTCTTCTAGATACCAAGGACATTCAAAGTAAAATGTACTGAGGCAGGCAAATGTCAACGGGAGCCCACAGATGATGAGCTATTCTTAGAGTCTCTTCTCTGAGGGAAGATCATTTTAATGTCTCACAATATTAAGGTAAATGTATTATCATGTGAGACAAAGGACACCCAAGCATGGCTGCCATGTGATTTTTCTGGTTGCCACAATCTGGCAGCATTATGAAACACTTTCTCCAGAAAAATGGCACAGTGAAGAAAACTAAACATGGAAGCTGGCAAATGAGTGTTTCTTGCCTTGTGGATTTCACTAAAAATTCTTCATTTATGATAAAAAAGTTCTTTTATGAGATAAAGATTCACTATTAGTAGGAAGGAAAAAGTGGTTGCTTAGATTTGAGTTAATAGTTTAATGTAGTGAAGTAAACTACTTAGATCTAGGGAGTTCAGTGGCTCTTGTTTCTAAAGCCTAATCAGAATTATTTATGGAGCTGGGTGTGGTGGCTCATGCCTATAATTCTAGAACTCTGGGAGGCCAAGGCAGGTGGATTGTCTGAGCTCAGGAATTGAAGACCAGCCTAAGCAAGTGCAAGACCTCATCTCTAAAAACAACTGGGTGTTGTGACAGGTGCTTCTAGTCCCAGCTACTCACAAGGATGAGGCAAGAGGATTGCTTGAGTCCAAGATTTTAAGGTTAGCTCTGACCCGTCACAGCATAGCACTAAACCCCAGAGTGTCTGATTGAGACTCTGTCTCAAAGAAAAAAAAAATAATTATTTATGGAATTAAAAAACAAAAATTATTTTACTTAAACCTCACCTTGTACTTGCAGGATCAAATCTTCTTGGGTAGGATCTAGACTTCTCTCTTTTTTTAAGTTCTTGGGCAATTCTTACACACAACTAGGATTAAAGCAACTCTTAATGAAATACTAACATATTAAACAGTCATCTGGGTTTGTATTTGTTGTAGGAGTTTTTTTTTAATTAAGTTATAGTTCATATTCTTGGGAAATAAATTCATCTGATATTTATCAATATGCCCCTCTCCTTCAACAAAGAAATATGGCAGCAACTTGTCTTTAAAGCAGAGAAATTATCATATTGATACAGGATTCCCCCACTCAGGGCTGGACAGGGACCACTTCCTCCAGCTCCCATTCTCTAGGCCCTGCCCTTTCCAGGCCATACCCTTTGGGCTCTAGCAAGGTCATGAACCAAGCGGCCTGAAACATTTTGGGTGGTTCCACCTTGAGTAGGGAGCACACACACTAATCCCTTCCCTGAGAAAAAAACTGCAAAGACCTAATAACCTTGCCCCAGGAAAGAGACTGCATTTATTCATTTGTTAATATACTCATTAAGTTTATTCCACCTACCAAGGCCTAGCCAAATGTAATATATCTCCCTAGACAAAGGATCCATGTAGGAAGACTTCCGACTTGGGTCCGCCCCTTTGCCAGAAACTCTGGTACTTTTCACCCCATCTGTATTCCTTTCTGTCTAATAAAATCCTATCTTACCACTGATGTGTGGTCCATGGGTTCATTCTTCAAATCCCTCCAACCAAGTACCTACTGAAGAAAGAAATTCTGATAACAATATGATGTATATAGAGGTGTGAGATTCTCTTAACTTTTCCAAAGATGCTGGATTCTTTGGTCAGGTAACTGGATTGGACATTATGCAACTGACCTCTGAAGCACCATGTGATCACATAGGAAGAGAGCTTGAGATCCCCACTGAAACTAAAATTACTCACAAGGGCTTTCTCATTTCTGTCAGGTCAATGTCTAGAATTGGGCCTGCCCCATAAAAGGTGGCTAATTAATACTGATTTAAATAAATGAACAAGAGAATAAACAAGCTGAGAGAGAATACCGGAGAAGGGTGAGGTCTAGGAGAACCGGTCTTCTCAAGGAGACCACAAGGATACACTTGCAGGGTCCTCTCCAGGGTGACTCAGCCCTTAGGAAATTGTAAACTTAACTTCCTAGAACTTGGAAATTTCCAAGTTCCGTGAAATCCTGCAGTTCTTTAGGGGCTGGAATAGCATCTCCCACTCGATTCAAACTGGCCAATGAGAAGGGTACCTGTGGGGTGGAACATATTGACTTTCGATAAAAAGGGAAAGAACAAGCCAGACAGGGAGTGTGGCCATTTGGAATTCTTCTATGCCATAAGCTCCCAGCTGGTGAATAAAGCCCTTCCTCTTATAAACGTGGTGTTTGGGTGCTCTTTCTCTCCATTGGGCCTCGTCTTCCTGCAACAAAACGATTGGTTCCAGTGACCTATATTTCTTCTGCTAATATGAATGCACTGTTACTGTTTCTTTCACTTTGTTGAACTTTCTTTTCTTCCACCCTTCAAACCACTATTTCTCACTCAATGAGAAAGGTTAATATTTCTCTAAGAAATGAAATATTCTCCATCTTCTCAATTTGCTTCACACCCCAAAATACCTTGACTGATTTTCACATTTGTTGATGTTGTTTCTATGTGTTGCAGGAAAGCCAGGCGCAATGAAGAGAAAGAGTACCCAAACACCATGTTTATAAGAGGAAGGGCTTTATTTACCACCCGGGAGCTTATGGCATAGAAGAATTCCAAATGACTGCTCTCCCCAACCGGCCTGGTCTTCCCTCTTTATTGACTGTCAAAAAGTTCCAACCCACAGGTACCCTTCTCGTTGGTCAGTTTGAATCAAGTGGCAGATGCTATTCCAGCCCCTACAGAACTATAGGATTTCATGAAACTTGGAAATTTCCAAGTTCCAGGAAGTTAAGTTTACAAATTCCCAACAGCTGACTCACCATGGAGAAGACCCTGCAGGTGTATCCTTCTAGTCTCCTTGAGAAGACCTGTTTCCTAGACCTCAGCCTTCTCAGGTATCCTCTCTCATCTGGATCCCATAGAGGCAAGAAGAAGAAATTTGGAGGACAATTAAGAGTTGACTCTACATAGGAAAAAATAAAGAAGGGGAAGTTCCCATAGTGGCACACCTTATAAAGTCCAAGTGAGTAAGAAAAACACAGGGCCCATAATTAACGACTAGAAAGTTTTAGTAAAATGAAGGGAGACTTTGAAATTCTAGACTTCATTAGCAGTAAAAAGAGAAAAAAAGTCTCCATGGCCAGTAGGTTAGAAGTTAATTAGGAGAAGTGCTAGGGGACTTGCTGTCTGACTGAGAGGCTTATGAGGTAGTTTCAGGGTCTTTATTGCCACTATAAAGTCTCCATGTTAGCAAGCTCCCAGGAAACAGCCAATTCCCTAGGCTGTTCAAAATAGGCAAGTCCTGGCCCCCAACACTCAGGGGTCCTCTGCCTGGCCCAAGAATGTGTGCTTTGGGACTTTTTGTCCATTTGTTCTCAAACCCAACTTTATCTTGGATTAAATAGGCATAATTGGCGGGAGCACCAAAAACAGTTAAGTTAAAATTCAATTTAGATGCACAGGGAGATAGTAGTGAGCAAATAAAGAAGGACTGGGGAGAGCAAAGGGGAGAGCATTCCATTCAGTCAAGAGATGGTCTTCAAAGGATTAGGGAGTGTCCACCCTTAGGTGACCTCGTAATTCCACAGATTGAAAGCTACAATTACCAGTGGCTTCCTTTTTCACAAACTCACTCATTTTCTGCAAGGGACTATGACAATGGATGTTTCATTTGAGATTCTTAGGTGAAAGTATCAGGTATCATAAATGAGTTATAAGACAGAATTCTGTGGAACTGGAAAATTAAAGGTGGCAGAGAGTAGTTTAATGATTCTGAAATCCCTACCAAAATGAGGTGTAGAAGAAGGTCATCATAGGAGAAGAACTTATTTGGAGAAACCTGTGGTTTACTGCTGTCTACTTATCCCCCAAAAGGAGGAAAGAAATGTTTTTTCTCTCACTTCAAATTGGCACACAAGGCCGTCAACTGAGACCTCTTGGAAAACTTGGGAAGTCTTGGTAGTCTACTGCACCTGATGGCTACCTACATAATCTAAAAACCTTGTCCTGGATTTCCTCCCCTTCCATTTCTGCTCTAGTGGAACATAAAAGTTAGTAGGTGTGACCGGAGGTGAGGCAGACAGAAGATTCTGTTTTCACTTCCTCCCTACTATAGGCTTTCTGCCTGAAACAGGCCCCAGACAGGGAAGAAGGGAAAAGTCCCACTTTTGAATAGATTAAATCGTTAACTATCCCATGGAGTAGACCAGCTAATTTCCCAAACAACCAAAGTCTAAGTTTTAAGACCGAGTGGCTGCGATTTGAGAATATGGCTACAGGACTCTGCATTTTCTGAGCAAGCAAACTCAGAAAAGTCATGGAATTACATATTTTCACTGGGCACTGTCCTCTTGACTAAATTTAAATGGACATTGAAGGGTAAATTAAATTTACCGTGTGGTTCTATTCTGAGTAAGGATTATTTAATGCATGTTTCTAAACCTTTGCTATACTTAACAGTGTAAATTGTCTGTTTTAGGAGCTTGAGGGAAGGTGGTGAAATGAGGCAGAAAGATAAATTAAAAGAAGCTCCAGGTTTAATACAGTACAATTTATACCTGCATGTTAAGGGCTATACCTTGGATTTGTAGACAGTTCTATTATTAAAGTAACAGAGGTTCCCCAGAATTATTATTATTATAGAAACTCAAATTTCATTTTAGGTTTTGCACTTCTTGGTTGACTTGGTTGTTCGGGAAGCCATTTGAGGTGGTCTTGTTGAAAATATCATCGCCATTATCCTCCAAAATGCCTTGAAACCCTGTACCTCAGAACATTTGGGTATTTGAGTGTGGCTGGAGATGAAGTATGTGTAGAGGAGGAGAGGTCAAGAGAGCTGTGTAGGTTCCAGGTTGACTAAGGATACATCTCCTCATGCTTAAGTCCTCCACAATAGAGGATTATACCAGAAGAGTAAGTCTGGACTTTCCCCCTTCTAGAGTAGAAGTGGTCTTTGAGGTCATCTAGCCCAATCCCTTCCTTTCACCCACAGGAAATTGAAATCCAGTGAGATGAAATGGCCAATTGGGGGGTCTCAGGCTCATTAGTAGAAGGAATGGAACAGAATTCTTGTGTTTTTGACAACCATGACATTGTATTTCTTCTCATATTTGGAAATCATAAGAAGTTAAATTTTGGTGAAAATGTTGTTTTTTCTGGAGTAATTTAGAATTTATAAATACCAGAGTAACAGGTTCTTTACAAGCTAATAAAGAGAAGACATGTAAATTAGATAAGAAAGGAAATAAATTCAGATGCATAATTGGCCTAGACAAGGCAGTTCTAAGTACAGTATCCATCCTAGAGATCTAGACTAATCTAGGGAGTGGCTTCCTTAGAGGGAAGATTAACTCAGAAAGAAAAATAGGACAATTATACAAAAAATTAAAATGAACTCACAACACTCTAAAATCCCTTTTTGTAACCATGCTGTGCTTTATAGTTTGATTGGTTTATAGAACTATAAAATGTCTTGAAACCCCATATTCTTCTAGAAAAACCTGCTAAGCCATAGCAGGATTAGCAAGAATTTGTGGTATCAGGAATATTCCCATCTACCCACCGGCCTCCAAATGTCCATGTCCTAATAGCAGTGGAGTGTGAATAGGTTACTTTACAAGGAGAAAGGGATTTTAGAGATGTGATTAAGACTAAAGATTTGAGGTAGGGATCATCTTGGACTATCAAGGTCCCAATTTAATCAAGAGTCATTAAAAAAGGAAACCCTTTACCAGCTGAGATCACAGTCAGAGGAAGGAGTGACTGCAGAAGTGAGGTCAAGGCACTATATCCAAGCATCTTTTTTTTTAAAAAAAATCAGATTAATATGAGGGTACAAACTATTAGGTTACATTGTTTTCATTTGTTAGGTAAAGTTCAAGTTATAGTTGAGCCCTTCGCCCAGGGGGTGTGCTGTACACCTTTCTCTTGTGCCCTTTAGGTGAGAGCTTACCGATCCCTTCCTCTCCTCTCCCCTCCCCACACTTGAATTTTATTGTGTTTTTTCCATCTGAGGGTGTGTAGTTGTTTATCTGTTGATCTCATATTAGTATTGAGTACATTGGATACTTGCTTTTCCATTCTTGTGATACTTTACTAAGAAGAATGTGTTTCAACTCCATCCAAGTAAATGCAAAAGATGAAAAGTCTCCATCTTTTTAAATGGCTGAATAATATTTCATGGTATACATGAACCACTCTGGTAGGATTGCAAACTGATACAACCCCTATGGAAAGAGGTATGAAGAATCCCCAAAGAGCTAGAAGTAGCTATTCCATTTGATCCTGCAATCCCATTACTAGGTTTCTACCCAGAAGAAGAAAAAAATCATTTTACCCTAAAGACTTTTGCACTAGACTGTTCACTGGAGCTCAGTCCACAATGGCTAAGCACCTTTTGATCTGCATTTCTCTGATGATTAGATATGTTGAGTATTTGTTTTTATTGGTCACTAGTTCATCTTCTTTTGAAAGGCTTCTGTTCATGTCTTTGCCCACTTTTCTTGGAGTTGTTAGATTTTTTTCTTGGTGATTTGTTTGCAGACCATTTTTTATGAATATGCAGGTACATAGGATTAAGTTACATTGTTTGCATTTATAAGGTAAAGTTGTAGTTGAGTCTTTCACCCAGGAGGTGCACCATATACCCCTACATTGTACCTGTTAAGTAGGAGCTAACTCAACACCCTCCTCTCTTTCTTTCTCCCTCCCTCTTCTTGATAATTGTGTTTTTCTGTTGTGTGTGGGCCTGTAGTTATTAATCTACTAGTTTCAATTTAGTATTAAGCATATGGGATAAAATTTTTTTAAGTGAAGTGTCACAAGAGCAGAAAACCAAACACCGTACATGTACTGACTATTAAATTGGAACTAGTCAATCAACACACATATGAACATTTGGTAGTAAACTCAACGAAAAGCAGGCAAGTCTGAGGGGAGGGGGTGACAGGTAGATTCATGCCTAATGGGTACAATGCGTGCTATCCCAGTTAGAACTTTAACTCAGATTTCATAAAAGCAGTTCATGCAACCAAAACATGTGTACCCCCATAATATTCTAATGGAAAAAAGCACTCTATTTGGTGGCTTTGAAATGGACAAGGAGAAGCAATGAAACAAGTTCTTCTTCAAGGCTTTCTGAAAGGAACTCTGCACGTGCTACACCCCGGTTTAACCCAGGGGGACCCCCGCTGGATTTCTGAGGTTTAACCCTGGGAGACCCCCACTGAATTTCTGAGGTTTAACCCAGGGAGACCCACGCTGGATTTCTGAGGTTTAACCCAGGGGGACCCCCGCTGGATTTCTGAGGTTTAACCCTGGGAGACCCCCGCTGGATTTCTGAGGTTTAACCCAGGGAGACCCCCGCTGGATTTCTGAGGTTTAACCCAGGGAGACCCCTGCTGGATTTCTGAGGTTTATGCTGGATTTCTGAGGTTTAACCCAGGGAGACCCATGCTGGATTTCTAAGGTTTAACCCAGGGAGACCCACACTGGAAGGTGGGTGACCTTCAGAACAAGATAATAAACTTGTGTAGTTTTAAGCCATTAAGTTTGTGGCAATTTGTTGCAGGAGCAACAGAAAACCAATGCAGAACCTAAGAAGTAATTTGTCAACTCGTTGTACATATCCGAGAGTTTAAAGCAGAGTGCTGATGTCAGTGCAACAGGTGCCTGAGGGGCACGGATTCCACGCAAGGCATTTAGAACCTCAAATTTAAATGGCAGGCTGGACCTGGAAGATCTGTCAGGCAGGGGTCTAGAACTGAGATCCCTACATAAAGCTGGAAATGTCACCCTCAGCAAAAAGGCAGACTTAATAAAAGAAAAAAGAAAAAAAACCTCCTATCATTAAAAGGAGAAACAATAAAAAATCCTGCCCTAGTCTTGAATTATGTGGAAAATAACTATAAAAACAGAAAACATCTCTCCTGATAATTCTTAACTATAGCACAATATTCATTACAGAGAGGTCTGAGAATAGAAAACAAGTTGCTGTGACTAGTAGGGTGAGGGCACGGCAGGGAAACCACCCAGTTCAATCTTTCAGTGCTGTGGCACCGTCTACCCATGGGCTTCCCTTCCTTTGATCCTTGTCACGTACAGACCCACCGTTATCCAAGGAAGTGCGTTTAAAACTTAACTGAGTGTTCTCTGAGCTCTGAGACTTCCTTCCCATAATTTCTGCAGTCCTAATTTTGTTTTTTGGAACCAAGGCTGCAAAGCATAGCCCCTTTCCCACAATGAACTCAAAGTGTTTAGAGGCTATGACTGTGTCATCTCTAGGCAGAGACCTGATGCTTTGGCTACAACTTTCTGCTTTGGGATAAAGGTGACTCAGCCAGGGACTCAGCTAAAAATTCCTGAAGGGCCTTAAAAAACAAGTCATAAAATGGGGTCTCATGTTCTGAATGCTGCTTTTGTTTCTTTGCCAAAATAATTGGAAATGTTATGCTCCAATGTAATAATGGCTATTTCTAAAGATTTAAAAATCGTCACATCCAGATGTTTCTTTTCTGTATCCATCTAGGAAACCCAGCAGGGTTTGGTTCTTCTGGATGAAAACAAGTGATTTAGGAGGACAAGCAGACTTACTGCAATTCAGGAACCAGAGGCATTTTTCATTTTTGTTTTTCCGTTATTTATTTTCTTCACCTCAGGTTTCTAAAAACTAGGAACAGATGGACTAATCCAAGCTCCTCAGAACAGACGGCTTCTCAAACTCCCCACACTGAGGATGTGGGCTCTCCTGCAGAGCTCAGCATCCCCGGAATGATTCACTCAAACTCTGCACCACAATGAACACTCATGGAACTTGAAACAATTAGCCTTTCCTTGGCCCCAAATTTCCTTGAACTTCCTTGATAATTCAACAGCAGTGAGAAAGGTGCACGTAGCCTGGAGGAAGGACACAGCCCCCCGAGTGCCGGACACCAGGTATCATCATAAGCAGCAAAGTCCACAGACGCAGGCAGAAATGAACGGAGGAGGTAAAGTGGGCAGCCTTGATAAACGGATGTCTTAACGTCAGAGTCTGGAGGAGAGTTAGAAACAAGGGCCAAGGTCGTACAGGAGTACAATGTGCAGCAGCTGAAGCTGCTTCTTCTAAAGCATCCTTGTCCTGGCTGCCTCTGCTTTTACCTTGGTGCCTGAGCTCGGTCTCTGCTCTGCTTCTCCTTTGTGTCAAAACCCACCTGCAACAAAGCTGTTTTACACAAAATGGCAATCCCTTGTAAATGAAATCCTGTCACCTCCCCCAAGATGATGGCATTTTTTACAGAAGCAATTTGGTGAAACATAGAAATCAGTTTGCTGGTGGGTGTTGGCAGGTGGGCACCAAAGGAGTTTATAGCTTCTGCAGTCACAGCATCTACGTAGCAAACTTATTGTTTTTTATTTTCATTTTTACAACTTAGCAGAGCTGATGTCACTGTTCACTCATCTTTATAACATAAAATGAAACACATCAATGGTATATCTGAAAAATGGACAGAGGTGCAGAGCAAGAATATATGCTTTTTTAGACTCTGGGATCCCAGGTCAAAGTTCAGACAAATACTTTCTGGCTAGGTTAATGAGTAACAACGTCCAAACACAAAACAAAGCCAAAATGTGGTGTAAACAAACTAAAGCTTTCCCTTTTCCCAGAGGAACAGGAAGGTCTTTTCTAACAAATCATAACTAGTAGGTCTGAGGTCTCTGAAATCCTGTGAATATTCTGCTCCTGGTTTTCTGACTGGCTGGGAATGGTGGCTCCAGACCTGCCCATGTTCCAGGAATGAAGAAAGGAAGGTTAAGATCAAAGAAACGTACTTCCTGCTGAGTGTGCCCCTTCCAAGCTTTCTTGGAAGTTACTTCTAAGGGTTTCCACTTATGTCCCTGAGCCAGAACTGTGTCTGTTGGCCATGTCTAGCTTCTACAGAGGCTGGTAAATTAATTTTTAAAAACTGGGCTCATCAGTGGCCTTCCGCCAATTGTAGACATGGCATTAAAAATGAAGGGGGATACACATTAACAGCTGGCAGTCCTTGTCTTCCTGGCTGTCAGGACGGATGATGCATCCTAATTTGTAAACTATAGTAAAATCTTAATTAATCTGATTGTCTTAATGAGAGCTATTTGTGGACAGCATTGGGAGCTGTATTCTGATAATACAATAAATTGCTTTCAAGGATTGGATTAAGCAAGTAAACTGTATAATTTTCAGATTAAACCTTAGCGTTAAGACAGTTTTAACCCAGTCTCTCTTCCAGGCTAAAGTCCAGCTCTGCTTTCATACCCTGAGAATCAGAGTTCAGACTGTCACTTTACCCTCTTCCTTAGAGTAATGAGCATCTTCAGAATCAAAAATAAAATTGTAAACTATTTTCAAGATTCTGTACTATCTGTGTTTGCATAGTACCTTCATCATGTGATTAAGCCATTTGTATAGGGATGTTTTTAATGCTTTTAACACCATCTTGCAAAGAGGGCTTTTATTAGGTAAGAAACTTACATGCTTACCAGTCACAACCATAATGCATCGCATGGTCCATATTCCCTGTGTACACTCAGGGCAGGTGGAGTCGATTCCACACGACTTTTCTTTTATACAGAAAAGATCTGGGCATGAGAAAGAAAGTGACAGGGCCGGAGAGATGGAGCCATTCACAGGGGAGTGGTTTCTCATGTGGCATGAGCCAAGCCTTGGTAAGAGTTACATCATTCTTAGGCTCGGCACCTGTGGCTCAACC
>CAUYRH010004043.1:0-15918 GCA_963574655.1 Perodicticus potto
CATTTAAATTGGGTGCATAAATATTTAGAATTGAAACATCTTCTTGTTGTATTTTTCCCTTGACCAATATAAAGTGACCATCTTTGTCTTTTTTGACTTTAGTTGCTTTAAATCCACATGTATCTGAAAATAAGATTGCAACTCCTTTTTTCTTTTGAATTCCGTTTGCCTGAAAAATTGTCTTCCATTACCAGAAAAACACTTAACTCGGAGTTTTAATTTGTCTTTTGAAGCTAGGTGTGTTTCCTGCAGACAGCAAATGGATGGCTTGTGTTTTTTAATCCAGTCAGCCAATCTATTTTACTAAGTCTAATACTTAAACATATAATCATCTTTTTAAGAACATTTTATGTCATTGTGAACAAGTGTCTATTACTTTCAAAACTATGTCTACCGAAGTAACACCAGTAACTCTTGTGTCAACTCGCATACTATTAACATTGAATTCAAAGGGTATTACGTTGAAAAACAATTCTAAATATATTAACATCAATAATTGTTCAAACTTTTATCATAGCTGTTCCAGACAGTGATTTTTGAATCACTATTAGTTAAAATTTAAATCTTTTGCATATAGACTTGTGGTATAAACATTTTTATTGCTTGATTTCTATTATGAAAAATTTACATTTCAACCTAAATTCTCATGTATATCTAGCTGGTAACAGGTAAGCTTTTCCTTCTCTTGAAGCTTTAAGATTCACTTTTTCATATACTGTGTGATAACAGTAAGGGATAGTAAGTCATGCTTCCATTTTCTTTGTGTCTAAGTTTATAAAATATTTGGCAATGATTTCTGTAGTTGTAAAAAATCTTGAAATGGAAATAAAGTAGAGTAATTTATGGTAAAACATTTCCAAAGTTTGATAAATATGCATTAGTTTAGTGTTAATAACAATCATGCTTACCTAAAATCTGCTTCTGAAAAACGAACATTAACCTTTTAATATATATCACATAGTAAAATCAAGAAATAAAAGAAACTTCCATCTATTGCTATAAAAATTTAACAAATATAGATATTTTACTTAGTATAGCTGGGACACTGTCCATTATAATAGAGCTCATTTTTTTTTCAAGTTCAGGTTAAATACTTCACTATTAGATATTGAATATTCAAATTGTTTGCTTCACAAATTAGGTTTTAAGGCTACAGATTTACAATTTGCCATATATTAGTAAGTCCTCTATAATGAAACTTACCCCAAATATTAAGTGATTTGTAGCTTTTATACTGCATGAGTTACTAGGTATCTAACACTTTTTTAATTTTTAGAGCTATTGATCTTTATACAGTTAGAAAGACTTTCTGTTTTTGGTAAGAAAAATGTTTTTGGTAGATCAATAAAAGGTATTTAATTTTTTAAATCCTCAATTTTAGTCTTTGCTTACAATTTTCTAATAGAACTTTTATAACTGAAGTAATAATTTGCCATCTTTCCATCCAAAAATGTATGCGTGTGTACACAAGTAAGAATCTAAGTCATTTTATAGATGGCCAAAGCTGAAATATGATATCCTGTTAATAATCAATTAAAATTTGTTATAGTAAATTTAATTTTTATTTCAGATGAATAATTTGATTATTTATTTTTCACTACTGAGATAAAATGGCATATCAAGTTCATTACTTTATGAAAATTACTCCTGTTGTCCACTTCATTGCCACTAATTTTTTTCACAGTAAAGATTGTTTTCATTTTGTTCTCTAGGAAATAACTCCGTCATTCATCATGAGATCTGTGACATAACCGTCTCCTAGCCTTATTTTCATTTTTTTTTTGTACTTGAAACTACAAGACTCTACATTTCCACTGATTTCTGCATGAGTATTGCATCATTATTCCAAATTAGTTTAATTATGAAATAATCCAATTGTACCTATAATTAAAATAGAATTATGTTAATTTTATTAATACTTATATATTACTACAGATGTCTGCATAAAATATCCAATTAAACATATTACAAAATCGCATTATATAGAAATAATCATTTAAGCAGAATTAATCTGTTAATATCAACTAGGTCAACTGCATGTTTATGTGCAATACTAAAAATGATACATGTAGCTAAATGTGTAATAGAATATAGTAACGTTTTACCTGATGTAATGAAATGCAGTTTCACAAAACCAATAGTTATATTTGAAGAGAAAGTATCTTTCTTTGCCTCATGTTTAACATTTCAATGTATAAAAACTACATAATTAGAATTTGTTTCTCAATGGAACTAATCACCTTTCACATGTTCAATAGCCATATGTGACCAGTTACTACATTGGACAGCACAGATACAGGGTACATAAAGTATAATCATCATTTGCTAGACTAACAAGTAATAAAAGTATATATTAATTTTAAAATCTTAATCAAATAAGATAAATAAAATACTTTATTGTGTTTTGCCATAGTCAATAACATTTACCTTCTATTTGGATGGGGGATATTTTAGGGGTTGTTTGACTTTTGCAGAGGTGATTTGAAAATGTTTCTTAATATTATTGTAAGGGAAATTAAATTCCATGTTCTTGAAATGATTAACATATTCTTAAATATATTTCCCTCACGATAACAATATTATTTTGTTTTCAAGGAGCTATTTTGAAGAATATGTATTTCTATTAAATTTATTATGCACTTCTGTGGGGAAGCTGAGAGTTTGCCATTTTACTAACATGTCTTCATCACCATATGATATTCACTCTGCCTGGTATACTCTTTTTTTTCCTCCTTACCTCTGTATGTCTATTTTATTGTTACCATTCTTTAAGAAGTAGTTCAAATTTTCCTTCCCGCAAAGAAGATTAACATGGTTAAGTGCATAGCTTCTGATGATAATCATGGTTCAAAGCCTGGCTTCAAATCTACATTTGTGACTTTAGAAAAACTACATAATCTCTTTAAATTGTGCTTTCGCATCACTCAAATTAGGTGGACAAGAGATTACATTTTATTGGGTGGTCGTGAGGATTAATTAAGCCAATATTCATAAAACACGTGGTGCTCTCAATACACATGATCAATAAATGCTTCTAATCATATCTTATCCCACCCTCACTGCTCTAATTTCTTCTCTTTCTATGGCAGTTATCTATTCAATTCTTTCGAGTCTGGGTAATAATACAGTATTGCAATTTGTTCGAGATAATGGTACAAAACTGAGAAAAAGATTGTTGGGTCACATTCATTTCCACCTTCATCAACCATATAAGTTGCAATTCCCCTATCCAAAGCATAAGATAACTTACTGTATCTACTTAACAGAAAATTAAATAATAAAAGTCATTTAGTACAATGTCTTACATATGAAAATTCAAAATAAAATAACTTATTTTTCTAATTTGTAATACGGGCATTTTCAGCTAAATTCACATAAATAGTACACAAAGTAAAATAGTGGTTTATCTAACTTTATTATGTGAATGGCATAAATCTCAAAGCAGGCAATGAATGGGATTATGGTCTTGAGTAAAAAATTTTTGATTGATGAATTTTTTAAGATAATGGATTATGGATTAAAATATCTTGTGTCTATAAATCATGTGTCTAAAATATTACCAGCTATTTTAATATTAGACCAAAGTTATTTGCAATATGCTATTTAAATCCAATTTCTAACTTTTGTGTAAATAAAATTAAGTATTATATGCTTTTTGTCCTCCATAATTCCATACATTGAGACACTAGTTATTTGTTCATAAGAGTTCTAAATTATAATGATAAATATCAAACCTATAGCACATATTTAAATTCTTGAAAAGATGTCAAATTCAGACCAGATGAAAAATCATATATAAAATAAAACATATCACGCCTCTATGTCACAATGTCCTATATCAGATTTTCTCTGGAATGCTTAAAACCATTAAAATTCCCTCTAGTAACATAGGACTGACAAATTTATTTAACTATTAACAACACTGAAATTGTTTATTATTTCCAAAATTGATAAATTAAAATAATATCTCCATTATGGAATTTTCCCTTTTATGAGAAATTTTAAGCCACTTACATTATTTTTATTATTAAAATGTCTGGTCGTTTTCTTGCTTTCAAGGACTTATTTATATCAGTTTGTCTTTTACTGCTTTTTATAGCTATTTCTCTATTTCCCATTTTTATTGTCTTTCATTAAAGTATAGGAGAGATTGGCTTTTTAATATTTCTAGCAACTAAACTTCTCTAAAATATTACCCGATTTCTGACTAGCAATATACTATATTGTTTAATTAAAGCCATAAACCCATGTAATTTGCAAATTTTTGTCTTGAACTTTCAAATAATATTGCAAAATAATTATAATGACAAATACATTTATATGTTCATCCATAACCACTGAAAGGAATAAAATAAGTGGCTCCTAGTGACCATATATGGATACTGGATGTACTAGTCAGGTTTGTTTTATTAGCTGTGATAAAACGCACTCAAACTTGCTTAAGCCAAAAAAAAAAAAAATTTAAATGGATGAGTGGTGGTGGGCTTTATTAGCTGATATAACTGAAAATTTCAATTATAACATCCGGGCACAGTTCTCTTCTTTCTTAACTTTGTTCTCGGATTCTACATGTTGGTCCCACACAAGAGCAGATCTTACTTGTTGAAGAACACCATCAAAAAGAAAATATCTCTTTCCCAGTATCTGCAGCCAAAGTTCTGAGTTCACCCTTTGTTCCAACTGGGTAACCTGCTTATTATTGACCTAATCAGTGTGGTTGTGAGAAAGGAATAAATTTAATTAGCTTAGTCTGTGTCAGATGCTTGTTCTTCCACCATATCAAACAAAAAGTGGAGTAATGATTTCCTATAGGAAAATCACTGACCTGTTCCTATATTAAAAAAAGAATCAAGAGGATTGGCTGCTAGGCAGAAAAAGAACTAATGTATGACCTACAATTAAATTATAAATATACTTTAATTAATTATTTTTCTTCATATATTGCACAAATTATTTTAAATGTGCACAAAGGAATTTAAAATTAGAAAAAATGTATAAATGAAAATATTAGTAAACATATTGTGTGTTCTTTTACATATATCAAAAACAGAAGGTTAGAGGTAGTGTTATAAATTAGGTATAAAACTGGTCATTAATCAAAGCATCTTAGCTCTTTTGTAAATGTGGAAAATTCCCATGGGATATCTGTATTTTCTTCCTTTTGGGGGGGGGTCTATGTCTACAGCCTTTCCGTCATGTTAACACCTAATTTTATAGGTCAAAATGACATATTTCTAAATTGCATCAAACATTTTCTAGCCTCAAGGTCAAGAAACACCTAAAACAAATAACCTTGCTGGTGATAATTTCAGAGAAAGTTACGTAAGTTCAAAAAAATTAAATACAAAAATTATTTACTATCTATTATGTGTTATTACTCTGCTACAGTCTCTACCTTGAAAATATGAAAAATCAAATAGTAAAGAATTAAAATAAATTAATCTCAAGCATACATCTATATTTCAGGGAAACATTTTAAAATTTTAGCTATCATCAGAATTTACAGGCATCTAAGCATTTCAGATTTATTTTTTTCAATTTATAAAACTTTCAATGGTTCAATAATATATAATTTTAGAAATATTTTAATTATTCATGTATATTGCTCCACAATGGTTTCCTAGAAGTTCCACTTTTATCATTAAAATGACCTTAAATCTGTATATTATAATAGTTTTCTAAAAGAGAATGCTGTCTATATATATATATATAACCATGCATAAGTCATCTCTACAATATTTATGATTTCTTGATTTGTGACCTATTTATCAACCTTATTTTTCCAATCAAATTTTTTGGTGTCTCAGTAGAAACTACTTAATAGTTGCACATATGCAATTAAAACTATTCCTAAAAGATATAAGGAACATGCCAGAGTTTTCTTTGTTGTTTGAGATCATGTAGGTATTTGGATTAATCAGTTTGAAAAGGTGGTTACTTCACCATCTACAGCAGAAGATTGTTTTTGTAACTAAATGTTATTTGAACAGCCACTGCCATTTCTTTATGTATTGTCTGTGCACACGTCAGTAGTTGAGACAGAAACTTTGTGATCAGCAAATGCTGTACTATTTTGTCTTTGGCCCTTTATAGAATTAAAAGATTACCAGTACCTGATCTAAAATGTTTCCTTGCTTCCATTTACCAGTGGAATAGATATTGCTGAATTTTTTTTAATCAAACCCTGAGTATAGTAAGACAATAAATTGTCAATTATATGTGTTAATTTTATCTTTTATTATTTTCATTAAACAACAATAAAAGTCAAAAAAATAAATAGTAAGGAAAACATGGGTGCCAAACAAAATCTGGTAGATTTTGTGAATGCAAGCTTTGTATCAGTAATATTTAATCAATGATTAAAAGTAATATTTCTGATATTCTTGGCTTCTCCTATATTAAGCATTTGAAAGTTACTAGGTGCGTTATCCTCAAAACATTTTTTCATCTGAAAAAACAGAAATAATGCCAGAGATAACTTTTTCAATGGGTACTGTCACAAACTCCAATGTCTAAAGGCCCATACAAATATGAAGTGACTGCTATTTCCAACTGTAAGTGAATAAATTATAAATGTTTTATATTTTATGGGCAGAACCTATCCCCTAATATAAAGGATGGAACCTGTTTAAAAAGGGTCAGAGACTTGTTCTAAATTTGCTATTAAGGCCATTTTGATACTTGCTATATTTTCACATGCTGGAAAAGAATGGTCATGCTATCTTTGTACACCCTTTAGTCTTTGAGAATGCCCCACATTGGCACCCCACAGCCTCAGTCAGTATCGGCATACAACTATCATGGGAGTTACTAATAATCACAGCAGGTAACTCCTAAAATAATATAAATAATCCAACCCTCATGGTGTTTTTATTGAAATATTCTATCTATACTGAACCTAAGATATTAATCTTGCCTTTGTTTCATGCCCAGGATGAATGTTTAGTCTGTGTCCAGTCCGCTTTCTTACTCTCACTCATTAATGGAAATAAATCTGGCTTGCTGATTTCAACCACCTGTGTTCCATCCTCATGTCTAATGAGAGATCCCTTACCTTGGATTGTCTCTAGAAATATGTAATGTTTACCAATTCCTCATCCTATGCTCATTGTTCCCTGTAGAAACGACTTTAGATAGAGACAGAGAGTTGACATACAGATATAGACACAGATGTAGATAGAGATTATGTCTCTACTCCACCAACTCATCCCAGGTTCTGGTTCTAGCCCAACCTTCTCTTCCTTCACTTTCTGCTTCTAATAACCTGGCATTAAATGTGACCTTCTGCATGGTACTGAATCAACTTTTTTTAAGGTTTGATGACTTTTGTATAAGTCAATTCAGTTTTGGCCTACCTCAAATAGGAACTTTAAAATGTATTTTCCTATAAGTCCAATCTTAAAAGTTTAACTTCAGTCCCATTTCCTCATCCATAAATAGGTCCATTTGTGTAATGATGGATCTAATCTAAGACCTAAGAGTCACCAAAGATAGAAAATTAGGTGGTTTTGGCTGATTTCATATCCCCATTTTCCCACAGCAACCTTTGTTCACAAGGTCTCTTGCTATATTAAATTAGTCTGACTTATGGAAACAGATTAAAACCTTAGAAATCAAAAAGTACAAACAGACAAAGGTTAATGCTCTGGAAGGATCAATGTTGATATGCTAAGAACCTCTAAATAAAACCAAACTGCCCACTAACAAAGTATTAGATTAGAACTGAATGACCATTTCCTGAAAATTTTTCTGTGTGTATGTAAAAGTTAAAGAAACCACATTATTTTCTACAAATAGGAAGCTAACGTTTTAGTAAGGACTCTGATTGGGATTTTAATGAAAGATAATTGGCTATAGCCTAGGTGAGGTAGGAGTCGATTGGAGTGGCAATAACATTGTTAGAATTCAAGCACACCAGAGAAAATAAAAGTCACTAAAGGGTTGGTTAGGCATCCTCCATTTATAAAAGGAGGTACAGGTTTGCCTTCTTCTAGGAGATAGGTGTGAGTTGACTGTACAATACCTTTTAAGGATTCACTTTCCTAACTCCTAAAATGGAGATTTTTTTTATTATTTTAGAGAGAAGCCCATCTATAATATCTCTGCTGGACGTATTTAGAAAGAAGCACATAAACATGACCTTAATTAATTCAGTACTGAGTACTGAATTATTTATTTATTTATTATATTTATTATTATGTATTTATGGCCTTTCAGATAATTAAACAATGGAGTATGAATACTTTATCACAAAAAATATAACTTACAATATTTTTTAAAAGATTCCATTCATGTGTTTTCTTTCTACTAAAGTTAATACTTTTATGTTTTTGATAAATACCTTTCCATTTTCTGTTAATGAAGTATAATAGAGGTGATATATACCAGGAATAAGCCTTGGAAATAAAGTGCTTAGCATTGAAATTATGAAAACACTCATAACTGTCTGATTCATATAATTGGTGACAAATGATACTATATGTAGCTCATTATTTTTGAGACCAGAAGAAGGACTTCACAAAGGTGCATATTACCTTGTAAAGAATAGGTTCCAATCTCATTTATCTAACCCCCAAATAATTAAAATTACTATTCTCCAAATTGGATTACTTTGATACAAATGCTTACTGTTTTACAACTGTTCACATTACCTAAATATTATGCTCAATCAAAGTGTGTTAGATTCTTAAATATTTTTCATAAACAATACTATGTGTACCAGCATAACATTTTTTAGGGAAACCAATATTCATGTTCTCTGGGGAAGCTTCTCTCAATATGCAATCACAGGTCATAAAGATTTCTCAGAACAATATTAGTAAGCTCTCCATACCTTCCAAACTATGATTGTCCAATTTATGCTTTCATGTTCTCCTATATGATTCTGGGCCAAATCCTCTCCCATAGGTATATAAAGATATAAAAGGATCACAAAGGAAAGGATGAATATATTTTATATGTATGAAGTATTAAAAATTGTCCTAGTCCATTCAAGATGTTATAACTTAATACACCACTGGGTAGCTTGTAAAGAAGAAAACTTTGTCACAGTTCTAGAGGTCAGTAAGTCCAAGTTCAAGGGAACTTACATGGTCAAAGGGACAAGGGATCTTTTCAATGTTCCTTTTATAAAGGTACTAATCCTATCAGGAGGGCTCTGCCAAAGGCCCCACCTCCTAACACCACCACATTCATTATCAGGTTTTGACCTATGAGTTTTGAAGAGACACAAACATTCAGACTATTCAAAATATAATTGTGACATTTTAGAGATTCAAAATATGAATTAGGTACTCTTGTGTTTGGATTTAAAATAAGCCCTGTTGTAAAGATTCACAGTGCAATTCATACTAATAATTTAAATGTTTAATTTTTCTTTACTCAGAATGATGTTAAGCAGCAAACAGAAACAAAAGAAACAAACCAAACCAGACCAAGAGAGAGACCATGAAGAAAGGTAAAAGCTTTATGTTTTAGTACATCTACTGATTCTTTTTCCTGGTTTTAAACAAGGGGCTTGCATTTTCATTTTGCATTGTAGTTGGCCCTGCTGTTGGGATAAATAACCACGAGAGAAAAGGAAGACAGTAGGACAGGGGCAAGGGAGACTTCTGTAATAGAGCCCCATGAAGGCCTGGGCCAAGTCCACGGGATACTATGAAACCAGCAGAGAAAGCTCTCAGAGGTATTCCCCTTTGGAATGAGGACATCAAGCCTGTAAATTATGTCTGCCTGTCATTAAAGTCGTCAGGTTGCCTTGGGAAGGCGGTTCTCCTAGACCTAGCCAAGGCACTCCCAGGGAAGAACTCAGCTACGAGCTGTGAACTAACACTCTTCCCACTAGCTGGACGTGAGTCACTCAGTTCTGAAAGAAAATCTGGTCAGATCTATATAATATCCAGATAAACAAATCGGGGAATTGTCCCATCTTCCGGGCTGGCTTTGTGGGCACGCAACCTGTGCTCTCACAGAGGAACCTACACTCAGAAGAGCCCTAGATGTTCCAATGTTGTTCCTCTGTAACTAGATTCAAATGGCTATGATTTTAATTTTGTGCTATTTTTTGGAGATTTTTCTGACAAAGAAAATCTTTAATACAGCTTCTATGTTAAAAGGGAATATAGCCCCCAAAAGAGAAATCCAGAAGTATCTGACATTTGACAGCCTAATATCCCATAGAGCCAAGCCTACAAATCAAAACTTATAAATGGTGGAATCTGAAAATCTCCTACATATAGCATCCTTGAAGTAGACCCCAGGGAAAAACACGGAAATAGGAACTCTTGACTAGGAAAGAAGCCATTTTGTGTTTAGGTGTTTTGTTTTGTCATGAGATCTAATGTCCCAAATTAAGGTGGAGACATATAATCAAAGCTTTCCCAATGTCATGCATGATTCTTTGGGGCTGTGACCTTGACACTGCTGGGCTACCAATCCAATGTAATACGCAAGACCTAAAAGAAGGAAAAAAACATGAAATAGCAGCTTATTAGACACTGTCATGCTCAGTAGTGACTTTTTATTCCTAGACTAGACCACAGATACCTCCCAGAACCAATTTGCCCAATTTTGCATGAGTATTGCAAAATATTTAATCAATTTTTAAGAAGGGAGAAAAGATTTTAAGAATATACATAACATACAAATAGCTATTCGAATACTTTCTTTTCATTTGCATATGAAAGCCAACTTATTTTTCTTTGTTTTCCATCGGAACAAGGCTTTAGAGATATGATTCATGCAAACAATGCCAGCATGCGAGTTAATGGCTGAGGAACTCGGCAGGCAGCACTGGTGGCAGAAGTGGGGAGGAGGAACCCGCTGGCTTGGATGAGCATTTGGCAGCACACCGCCTCCCCTCCCACTGCCATTGGCAACACCCCAGCAGCAGAATCCTATACATATGTGCCACCCAGCTCTCTTCCTGTGCCATCTTCAGGGCTGGCTTCATAGGCACGCACTCTGCCCAGTTGCACAGGGCCACATACTTGGAAGAGCCCCACACTTGATTTAATGCTCTGCTGCCACTGTCTGGAAAATTTTTGAACAATAGCTCCTGCTTTTTCATTTTTTAGCCACTAGTGTGGCTAGTCCTGCACATCTTCCAAAATTTTTGATGGGATCAGAAAGCTAAGATGCCAATCTCCGATGTTTCTGTTATCTGCAAGCAAAATAGCAGACTCCTTCTAAGGCAAAATATTCTCTACATAAAAAAAGCTAAAAATGAAACTTCTTTTTTGTAGGAGAGACAGAATGCTACCCTTTGGGTTTACATCTACCCCTAAATTAATTCTGTAAAATATCCACAATCTATGATGTGTAATTTGGAAACCACTGCCCTAACATATATCCTAATAAATATAGAAAAATAAATGTTGAGAAAGTAGTCACTTCACTACTCTAGCAATTAGAATTTGCATGTATTTTATTAAATAAGCTATATATTGTTTGGTTCAATTTTTCATTTTCTAAAACTTATTTTTTTCATAACTTCTCCCAAAATAAGGCAAACAAAAGATCCTTGGAGTGCTTGGATGACTTTCTATAGCAACCACTTAGTGTCGCTTGTTTACTATCCATCATGCTAAACTTCTTCCAATGACTTTATATCAGTTAAGCCTCAACATGCTGAACCTCAGAGAAGGTTCCAGTGTTACAGAACTATCAGGTTTTGCAGCTAAAAGATAGAAAAGATGCAATTTTAATCCAAGACAGTTTGACTCCAGTGTCTTTTAACCATCTATAAAATACTGAAATATATAATCAGTTTGAACATGCTTGAAACCTCTATTTGTTAATGAGTATCAGCAATAAAACTAAGTATGATTAAATAGCAATCATTGCACTTGAGTGAGTAGAAATGGGGTAGTTTAACTCATGTAGGAATATGAGAGAAGCCATTAGAAAAATGAACATCATGAATGTGATGTTAAGATCTAACTCATATACTTGACTTTTGAAAGCAATTCTTATTCATTTGTAAGAGGAAAAAAAACAGTGAATAAATATCTTTGAAAATTTGGTCTGGGTCCAATGTTTGTTGGTTTGCATGAGCTGAGTAGAACAGAAAAAGAGATTAGAAGGAAATAAAAGGATATTGAAATGTCAGTGATGAAAAAATATGAGGCAATTTTACAACTGGACTCTTCACATAATGTAGAAGAGTAAATTTGCATGTGAAAACTGACTTTTCTGAATTATATAAATATTTTCTTCTGAAAAACTCCATCACTGAAAATAACTCTTCCTACCAAAATCATTGCACTTCTGGGAATTGGACAAGTCACATCACTCATTTCCCTGGGTTCTTTCATAGGAAAGTAATCAATTCAGTTCAAGAAAACAAACCATTTTATGGCTGGCACCATCTGCATGATCAAATGAGTCACTGAAGAATTGGAAGTCCTGCCTCTTCTTTAAAAAAGGAGACTGCAGTAGGATTAAATGGGCAAATTATATAAACAAAAGGGGAAAAACAAATAATGAACTATCATTCACTTACTAATTCAAATGAAAGCAATAAGAAATTACGAATTTTTGCCTAACAAATTGGCCAAGTTTTCCTTTTATTTTTTTCGAAAATACCCAATGACTAGAGGGCATAGAAAAAAAATCTGTTTTCATATAGAATTGGTAGAAGTAAATTTTGGTTCAATCTCTTATAAAAGAGATTTATAATGGACAATAAAATGCATTAAAAACACTTATTCCCTTTGAATAAATAATTTTATATCTGGAAATATACTCTTTAAAGGAAAAATAAGAAATAAAGCATTAAAGAAAAACTCTGCAAAGATATTTGTGATTATTATCCTCATTAGGAAAAAAACTGAAGAAAAATCAAATTTTAATCATTAGAAAATGGTTTTAATATGTAAGTAAAAGGAATAATTAAACGTAGGGTCATGAATAATTTTTAATGAAAATAAAATCTTTCTTAAATTATAAGTGGCAAAAACATTCTGATATCAACTATAGATATACTTTGGTCTAAATTGTGTATGAAAATATGTATAGAACTAAATGTGTAATTGATTTACAGGAAAATGAGTATCTACATTTAACTATATTTAAAAATAAAATACTATGTAGTAGTGAAAGTGAATGATATATATATATAGCAACAGACTTCAATACTGTCAAACATTAAGAGCTTAAAATTGAGAGAAAACATTCTAAACAGATAGTATTTTCATTTCAAACCTTATAATTCTAAGCACTGTGCTAACACGGAGTACATATTAGTACCACATATAAGTATACATGTAGATACATACATATCTGTGTGCGTGCATTTTCTCCAAGTGTAATAAATGAGGCAATTCAAGCACATAGAGATGAACAAAGGTAGACAAGGGTGAGATGGCATGAGAGAGCCAACTATTATAGAGGAAAGTTTGAATTATTTATAAATTATAAAATGTAATACTTTTTAATTAAAGGTAATTTGGAAATAATATGGTTCAATTCTCTTGTTATATAAATGCAGAAACCAAAAGTTAGAGAATAGGTAACTTGCCAAGGTCACAAACAGTTATGAGATGAAATATGGTTATTGTACCATAGAAAGAAAAACCATCTAGGATGATATAAACCTTGGTCGATTCATTTATTTAAATATTATCCACCCAAATTATACTTTTACTTCCATGGTATGAAAATCCCCTTTGCTTCTTTTGCATCTTTGTGGGTCTTATATGTCAGAAAGTTACTATCAATTATACATTGACAATTAACAATTGTGCATTTGATCCAAGAGGTTGATTTAATTTAATTTAAACCATAGTGACAGAGTGTGTACTATGGTCAAGTGCCCGTCTAATCTCTGCAACACAGAAAGAAAATTTCAATTGATCTCTTGGACCCAAAGAGATTACAATATGTGAAGGCCTCTCCCCATTCCTTCTAAAGAAAAAAGGAATATAAGAAAGTATTATCTTCATCGCCAAACATATATTGATTCTATTTGCATATTGTCATATAATCATCACAAGATAGATTTATAGTCTATTTTTCTAGAATAAGAGACTGAGACCCACAGAAGTAGGATTGTAATTTTCCGAGATCATGTAGTCAGCATGTAGCCAAAATGGGATTTGAAACCACTGAGTTCTTCCACCCAGAACTGTAAACTACCATCTCATTCTATTGCTCAAGAAAGAAGCTTGGGAAGTGGTTTAGCAGAAACACATTATTTTGCAGTCTAACTACCTGCAAGCTACTGAAGTCTAGGACTCTTAACTATAAGAAAGATCATATAAAACATTTCTTCTCCAACTTGTCTAAAGTAGCTGAGTGCTTCAACTAAGCAGGGACAAAAGGAAAAAAAAAAAACACCCATTGATTCCAGCTCTTGTCCTGTATTCCCTCAGTTAATTAACAGGATATTTCTTTCTTATTTCCCAGAAAGAGAAGTGAATAAGATCGTTCCAGACACTAATAGATTTAGACCCCAGTTAATTTTTAAAAAATTTTCTCAGTGCTACATAACATTTTGAATATTAAAAATCAGTACTTCAAGCCCTTCTTGTTTACAATCCCTCTCCCTAGCTAATGAACACAACTCATTAATGGTATCTTAAAGTGGCACTACATTTTTGTCAGATTTTTAAATGCCAAAGGTACCAATTTAAAAGTGAAAAACATTAAACAAATTATGTGGCATCATTTAGAATTATCCATCCCACAAGTAAAAGATTCTTATTAAATTCAACTACTTTAAATAAGGGAGTTGAGTCATCTTAGATTATATACAAGAAATTATGGTTGTATTCATGCATTCATTTTATAAATGAAAATTATCAAAAAATTCTAAAACTTTCCTATACTGGCATATGAATGAACAATCTTTTAAAAAAGCACTTAAAAAGCACTTATTGGATTAGCCATTAAATATTTGGAGGGATGGCAATATAGAAACCAAAAATTTACAGATTTTCACTTTCCCAACTGTTGTGTATACCTGGAAAACAGGTGTTAGAAATTTGTATTTCTAATAATGCAGGCAGTACACAAATTTTGAAGGATAATCACCATTTGAAAATATTTATTTAGTAGCTCTTACTTTTTCTTTTCCTAATTTCTCACTTAGAATCCAGGTTTCAGAAAACTGGGTGGACTGTTTTTCAGCTGCTTTCTGCAAAGAATATTAGTACCCACCAATCTTATCAAAACATAGATACAATTGGAGCAGAATTATGATAGAAGTTAAGTATTTTATTTGTAGAATATGATTTCTTGTCAAAAAGGCTATAACTAGTGTCATATTTCTCAACGCAGTAAAGAATTTCTTCTGACACTGGAATTTTCGCCAACATAAAGCTTTCATCAAATATAAAAACAAACTAAAATACTTTGAATAGAATGTTGTGTGCTTAAAGGTGAGAAATGTATCAACTGTTTACCTGACAAATCAACAAAATATAATATTTTTGTTAATGCTATTATAATGTGATTCTTAAAAACTTGAACTATGATTAACTCCACATTGCAGGAAAAAAAAAAACAAAAAAACGGTGTACATCATAGGAACTCCTGCCAGATCCTAGTGTTCATGGTGTGGCATTACGCTGCTGATATTTCCATATAATAGGTACATTGTGATAACTCATTCTAATATGCCAAAAAAATTTCTAGGAATGATGCTAGTAATGTTTTCCTCCTTTTGATTTATTTTGATTTTTGTCTGGGGGAACTATATTTTTCCATGTATAAATTTTGTGCTATACTTGGGTTATAAGTTTCATTTGAAAGCTATAAATTAGCTTCATAGTAGGGCTGAGTACATTGGATACTTTTTCTTCCATTCTTGAGATACTTTGCTAAGAAGAATATGTTCCAGCACATCCATGTAAACATGAAAGAGGTAAAGTCTCCATCTTTCTTTAAGGCTGCGTAATATTCCATGGTATACATGTA
>CAUYRH010004045.1:0-21585 GCA_963574655.1 Perodicticus potto
AGTCAAGCCGAAAAAACAGTCAAGGACTCTATCCCTTTCACAGTAGTACCAAAGAAGACGAAATATTTGGGAGTTTATCTAACAAAGGATGTGAAAGATCTTTATAAAGAGAACTATGAAACTCTAAGAAAAGAAATAGCTGAACATGTCAACAAATATACCATGCTCATGGCTGGGAAGAATGAACATTGTTAAAATGTCCATACTACCCAAAGCAATATACAATTTTAATTCAATCCCTATTAAAGCTCCACTGTCATACTTTAACGATCTTGAAAAAATAATACTTCGTTTTACATAGAATCAGAAAAAACCTTGAATAGCCAAGACATTACTCAGAAATAAATACAAAGCAGGAGGAATCACACTACCAGACCTCAGAATACACTATAAATCAATAGTGATCAAAACAGTATGGTACTGGCACAAAAACAGAGAGGTAGATATACGGAACAGAATAGAGAACCAAGAGATGAATCCAGCTACTTACCGTTATTGATCTTTGACAAGCTAATTAAAAACACTCAGTGGGGAAAAGATTCCCTATTTAACAAATGGTGCTGGGTGAATTGGCTGGCGACCTGTAGAAGACTGAAACTGGACCCACACCTTTCACCATTAACTAAGATAGACTCTGACTGGATTAAAGATTTAAATTTAAGACATGAAACTATAAAAATACTAGAAGAAAGTTCAGGGAAAACACTTGAAGAAATTGGCCTGGGTGAATATTTTATGAGGAGGACCCCCCTCCCCGGGCAATTAAAGCAACACCAAAAATACATTACCCGGGCCTGATCAAACTAAAAAGCTTCTGCACAGCCAAGAACACAGTAAGTAAAGCAAGCAGACAGCCCTCAGAATGGGAGAAGATATTTTCAGGTTATGTTTCCAACAAAGGTTTAATAACCAGAATCCACAGAGAACTCAAACATATTAGCAAGAAAGGAAAAAGTGATCCCATCTCAGGGTGGGCAAGGGACCTGAAGAGAAACTTCTCTGAAGAAGACAGGTGTACGGCCTACAGACACACAAAAAAAATGCTCATCATCCTTAATCATCAGAGAAATGCAAATCAAAACTATTTTGAGATATCATCTAACTCTGGTAAGATTTAGTCCACATCACAAATTCCCCAAACCAGAGATGTTGGTGTGCATGTGTAGAAAAGGGAACACTTCTACAATGCTGGTGGCAATGCAAACTGATACGTTCCTTTTGGAAAGATGTTTGGAGAACACTTAGGGATCTAAACACTTAGGGACCTGCCATTCGATCCTACAATTCCTCTACTAGGTATATATACAGAAGACCAAAAATCACATTACAACAGATTATTTATAACAATAAACTAGAATGTTTATTGCAGCCCAATTCATAATCGCTAAGTCATGGAAGAAGCCCAAGTGCCCATCGACCCATGAACAGATTAATAAATTGGGGTATATGTACACCATGGAATATTATGTAGCCTTAAAAAAAGATGGAGATTTTACCTCTTTCATGTTTACATGGATGGAGCTGGAACATATTCTTTTTAGCAAAGTATCTCAAGAATGGAAGAAAAAGTATCCAATGAACTCATCCCTACTATGAAACCAAGTTATAGCTTTCATATGAAAGCCAATTATAGCCCAAGATTATGGGGAAAGTGGGGGGGGGATGGATGAGTAGAGGGAGGGTAATTGGTGGGACCACACCTATGATGCATCTTACAAGGGTACATATGAAATTTACTAAATGTAGAATATAAATGTCTTAACACAGTAACTAAGAAATACCGTGAAGGGTATGTTAACCAGTTTGATGAAAATATTTCAAATTGTATATAAAACTAGCACATTGTACTCCATAATTGCATTAATGTACATAGCTATGATTTAATAAAAAAAAAAAAAAAAAAGAGGAAAACTGAACCGAAGTTTAAATGGTTTTGTAACAATGGTTCTCAATCTTCCTAATGCTGTGACCCTTTAATACAGTTTCTCATGTTGTGGTGACCCCCAACCATAAAATTATTTTTGTTGCTACTTCATAACTATAATTTTGCTTTTGTTATGCATCATAACATAAATATCTGATATGCAGGATGTATTTTCTTTGTTACAAAGGGGTCGCAACCCACAGGTTGAGAACTGCTATTCTATAGGGTCTGGCTCTGCATACTACTTTATCCTTTTTTGCTACAAATGGCCCTCACACTGTTGCTAAGATCTTCCTTCAGTTTCTCCAACATGTCACTCTTTGCTTTAGCTTCTATGTGGAAATCTCTTCCCCCTTCCTACTTTATACTTTTGGTCCCAGCTTAGAAAAAAATACTCTCCCTACCACACATCAAAACTGGATCTCCCGGCTCGGCAGCTGTGGCTCAACGGGCTAACATGCAAGCCACGTACACCTGAGCTGGCGGGTTCGAATCCAGCCCAGGCCCGCCAAACAACAATGACGACTGCAACCAAAAAGTGGCCGGGTGTTGTGGTGGGCGCCTGCCGTCCTAGCTACTTGGGAGGCGGAGGCAGGAGACTCGCTTGAGCCCAGGAATTAGAGGTTGCTGTGAGCTATGATGCCACTGCACTCTATCCAGGGTGACAGCTTGAGGCTCTGTCTCAAAAACAAACAAACAAACAAACAAACAACAACAACAAAAAAACTGGATCTCCCGATAGCTCTTAGCAATTTTTTTTTTTTGACTGGGTCTGAGTTTGAACCTACCACCTCCCATCTATGGGGCCAGTGCCCTACTCCTTGAGCCACAGGCGCCACCCTCTCTTAGCAATATGCTTATTTGTATGAATATTTAATACTTATTTCTCCTGAGGGATCATTGACTCCATGAAGCCAAGTTTGAGTAGGTTCTCTGGTACCTAAAACAATGCCTGGCACACAGTAGATATTTAAAAAATATGTTGAATAAAAACATAAATAAAATTGACCAATTTTCTACCATTATAAATATGAATAGGAAAATGCTTAAATCTTTCCTCTTTCATCCATTAAGAATTTTCCTATTTTATATTTTTGTACTTGGAATAAAATACATTTATTTTTGAGATCTGGAAAAATCTAATATTTATATTTGGCAGAGCTATTATAACATACATTTACTTTCTCAATTAATCCACCTACAATAATTTGTGTTTAGATTTTCAATTCACGATAACTAAATGGAACAACTAGATCAACCAATTACAAATATAAAACAACCACCTTCTAGCAGGTAATGGGGATATTTCTGAAAGTGATAAAAAAATCTATCAGAAAAATGATATCAAACCTAAGTTTTTTCATGGAAGTAAAGACTCATTAAAGCATGAGACAGCAAGATAGGTTAACTATTTAGGACTTGGTCAAATTCTAATGAGTAATGAAACTTCTTCATTAAGCAGGAATTATTTTAAAATAAGTAAGACAACATGACTGCTAATGTGATTCTTTGATGCATTCACCTCATTCCCTTCTAAAGACATTTACTTAATGTAAGTTTATCATATTTAAATTGTTACTTAAATGATATTTAGAAGTCTTTAATGTATTTCCATGATCATAATATGACACAGAAAGTGCACAAAAACAATATGTCAAATTACCATGGACAAAAATTTTACAGGTTTTTGTTTCGCCCTCTAAATAAGAAATATGATTCATATCTATTAATCTGCCACTAACATGAGGCTATCCAGAATAACTACTTAAAAACATATTCCTAGGATATATGCACTTTTTTTTTTTTTGAGACAGAGTCTCACTATTTTGCCCTCAGTAGAGTGCAGTGGCATCACAGCTCACAGCAACTTCGAACACTTGGGTCCAAGCAAGAGGGTCTCTTGCCTCAGCCTCCCAAATAGCTGGGACTACAGGTGCCCAACACAATGCCCGGCTATTTTTCTGTTGCAGTCGTCATTGCTGCTTAGCTGGCCTGGGCTGGGTTTGAACCCACCAGCCTTGGTATATGTGGTTGGCGCTGTAACCACTGTGCTACAGGTGCCAAGCTGGATATATGCACTTTTATTGTTTTACCATTCACAGGAAATGAATTTTTATTCAGAAAATACAAGTAATATTACAACCAATTTAAACTACACAATAAATGATGTATTCCATGAAAGTCAAATGTTTTCAGAGTCAATATAATCACAACATACCTTTTTAATACCTTTTGGACTCATTTGTTCTCTTACAGTTTGCTTGTAAATGCTTCACAGAGATGGGAGTTTGTACATTACAATAAGGTTGTATTGATTTATCAGTTATAGAATATAATAACCATGCTCAGAAACTGGAACGGCTAGCTCTGAGGCTCGTATCGTATAACAGCAAACTATAGAATATTTGAGCGCAAAATCAGAAGTTCGGCATAGGACAGACAAATGGTGTAAATTGGACTAGCAAAGACTAATATTTAGCAACTCCACAAATACAAACAATTAGGTTTTTGAGTTGTACATTATGTCCATGATGAAAAAATATTTAGTATTTCAGTCATATAATTATTCTATAATAATCCATGGTACTTCCTTTTTGAAATGTTTTCTTATTTGAAGATGTATACAGAAAAATTTAACATTTATTTAATATATAACATACTTTTTCCAGCAAATAATTTTTTTCTTTCTTTCAATAACTTACATCCTAGTTTAACTAATTCAGGTAATTTACTTGACTTTCACACATGTATTTGTTGGGTTTTTAAATTATTAAATAATAAAATATTTTAAAATATGTTATTGAGTATTTTTAATCATAAAATGTTTTAAAAGTGGTAAGAGTAAAAATATTGAGCAAAACTGTATAATGAAATTGACTAAAGCATTATTTTTTAATTTTGTAACTTAAAAATTTGCATGAGTTCATGTAGCCTAAGGTGGCAGTAATGTTCTCTTTTCTCAGTTTTTTATTTAGAGACAGCCTTCCTCTGCTTTGGGGGCAAGAAAAAGTATAAAAGCAGCATCATAGCTCACAGCAACCTCAAACTCCTGAGCAATCCTCTTGCTTCAGCCTCCAGAGTAGGTGGGACTACAGAGGCACACCATATGCCCAGCTAATTTTTCTATTTTTAGTAGAGAGTGGTTTCACTCTTGCTCAAGCTGGTCTTGAACTCCTGAGCTCAAGTGATCCTTCCACCTTGGCCTCCCAAAGGGGCCAGATCACAGGTATGAGCCACCACTTCATACCTACGTTTTGAGTTCTATTTTTGAAGACAAATTATAAAATTCTCATTAATGATTTTTGCCTTTTAACATAGGCTAGCTTAAGGATTTTTGAGAGTATATGAATGAGCAAAGTGAAGTGTAAGCAAATACCAGCAGAGCGTGCTCCTCACTCAATTCTCCGAGTTGATGAATATTCAGTTTGACATAACATGTTGTTTCTGAGCATAATTTCTGTTTCTTTCACAGTTATAAACTGTTTTATTTCCACCCCATGGACCACTGAATATTTAGAGAAAGGATAAAGTACACTGATGTTGAAATACAAATAAATGAGGGGCATAACACTAAATCCATTAATTCACCTCAATATTCTCTTCACCAAGACTATGAACTGTGTTCACTTGATTGTACCACACACATTGCTTATTAAATAGCTGTTACTTAAAAAACAGAGTTAAAGAGAGAAAATATTGAAATAATAATATTCAATTTGGTTTTTTATATATTGGAATTAAGACCAAAACTCCCATAATGTGCTATTTGCAGAAATATTCCAGCGAGTGGAGGCTGAAAAACCTCTATTATTTCATTTTAAAAGTAAAATGTTAAGAATTCCAAATATCATCTCATAAGCAGTTATTTAATGTCATAATATGTTACTAAATTTTAATCTTCTTTCTTATTTATATTCTGTCCCTAAACCAAACTTAATATACCATTGTAAAATTTAACATATCATGCTTTTTCTTACCTAGCTGAAATCAAACATTATATAATGTTCCATATTATGAATATTAAAAATTGTGTTTAAATAAAATTTACAAAACAATCAATGTAAATTAACTTCTTTTATCTTACAACAATGCAAAAAATATGTTTAGAACACTACCCAGAGAATACATATTGGTATTAAAGAGATTCAAGAGCTAAGAAAGGTTAGGAAATGTTATTTTAACATTGCTAAGGTTTTGATCATTTTAAATCCAGAAAAGTTTCAATTAATGAGGAAGGAAGTGAGTCACTGATTTTTATACTGCCAAGTGAAATGCAGCAAGCCAGAATAACTGGTTACTTTTATTAAGGTATCTTATTAAGATGGCTTATTAAGCTACTCACTATTGTTTTCATAGGGCTTTAGGCTGATACTAAACTTTAAAATGTAGGATTCGTTCCTTCCTAACTTTCATAAAAGTCATATATAATTAGCACTGAATGAAATTTTCCAATGTCAACATTTCAAATTTTGATTAACAGGGAATACAAATCAACTTTATTCAAGTTTAATTCAAAAGACGGGCAACATCCTTTGGGAGACTAGTAGAGATAATATATCAATGCAACTTCAAATTTCAGACTAAGCCATGCGCCTACAAAGTAAAAGTAATATTCAACTTATTAAGCTGGCATCATTGCAGTCATTTTCTCTACCTGATTGAACTCTGAATCATAAAAACCATATATTCTCAAGTTGAAATCAACATTTAGGGTTCAGAATGCAATCAGGACCCTTCTGTTGATAGATCTGATAACTGATCTACACAGAGAATGAAAGATGATTGAAAGAAAGCAATGGTTGACAAAAATGGTGAAAGTACTGGTGAAGTAAGATACAGAAATTTTCACAATGTTAGGGTTTCTAGATACCATATAATTTAAAATGTGGCCAAATTCCACAAGGTGGGAAGAACCACAGTTCAGATCCATAATATCCCTCTCATTTCTGAACATGAAACATCATTCCACAGAAATATAAACGAGGGTAACTTAGGGCCGCGATTCTCAACCTGTGGGTCATGACCCCTTTGGTGGTCAAATGACCCTTTCACAGGGGTCACCTAAGACATCTTGCATATCAGATATTTACAATACGATTCATAACAGTAGCAAAATTACAGTTAAGAAGTAGCAATGAAAATAATTTTATGGTTGGGGGTCACCAGAACATGAGGAGCTATATTAAAGTAGCATTAGGAAGCATTAGGAAGGTTGAGAACCACTGACTTAGGGAGTTATCACCAGCGTTATTCTGAACGAAGATAAATCAGGAGTGTCTTTTGTCCCCTCTAGCAATGTCTTTTACATCTATTATAGAATATTCAGGATGAGAGCCAGAATGAGGTGAAAGAGGGCTAAAATTTAAGGGAGTATTAAAAAAACCCAGTAATCAAGGTTAGTAACATTTTAATTAGTTTTCAAAATCAAAATTAGCATATAAACTCCATAATATAATAACATGAAAAGGAAAGGGTCATAGTACCTAATCCAATACTGATAAAGTCTCTAAGGCAAAACTTCTTTACATTATAGTGAGCTTCTTTAAAAGATGAATTTTGATTAAAGGTTGCATGATTAAAATCTGTTATCATTTAAATAAGCACAGAATACTTGAGTTAGAAAAATTTCCAAGTAAATTTTAATAAACTCTTAAATATTGTTCAAAGGCACGCGACATCATTAATCCCCATATCTAAACTCACTCTGATTTTTAAGCGCTAAACTCTGTAGTATAGTAAGTTTAGAAATAAGTTGTTCCGAACTATTTAGACTTACTGATTCTAGTACCAAAGTAGCTTCTTTTAATTAAATACATGGATGATTGGTGGTCTTTGCTTGAACTGATTAGACTAGGGGTTTTAAGGTGTTGATTTCCTAATTCTATCATTCTGTTTACATTTATTAACTGACATTCTTCTGTACAGAAGGGCTTTTCCCTCTCCATTCTTCATCTCTTTTTATTAAGCATGTTTCTTTACAGAGTCTAAGAAATAGAGTACAATATTGTACAATCACGTATAGTTCTTTTTTTGATCCATAAATTGTCCCAAGTTTGGCCAATGGAAACATTTTCAGGCTGGCTCCTTGTCCTTTCTCTACAACCTCATCAGTCTTTGAGCACTTATTTGTTTCTTGGCATAAAAAAATATCCCAGACTTACTCTGTGTTTTCTCTGACTCAGACTTAGAAGCTTTGGTATTTTTTGATGGGAAAGGGTATTTAGAAACTAAAATCTGGGTGCTAGGTGTGTCTATTATTGCGTATAGGCCCTTTTGAGTGGACAGAGTTAAGAAAAAAATCTATTTTAAGTCATGAGTTCTTATTAATATTTCTAATTCAAATTTAACATTATAGTTTTTTTCCTAAAGCCATTTATTTTACAAAGAAAATCTTGGCTTCTAATAACATTTATTTACTTATTTGCTTAATCCAACAATAAACATAAAACAGTCAAAATGTTAATACTGATAGCACTATTATGAATATACTGAACAAAGGTTAAAATTTCTTCATATTTCTTTTTGTTTTTAGAATATATGCCACTAACAACGTATACAGTATGATGATCAAAAGATGTTTGAGTTAATCATTTTCTCTATAAATGTTTTATCATTTTGATATATAGTTAGGCATATTTATTTTAATTTGTAGTCACTTTTAGGGCTTTTAAAATTTATTTTAATTTCTGAACATGTAAAAGATTTACATGGTTTAAAAGTCAAAGTCAAAACTATCACAAGGGCATAATTAGAAAAGTTACACTTCCGTTGCATGCTAGCAGCTCCTTTTCATCTACCTCCAAATGGAACCATTTTCCTTTTTTTTTTTTAGACAGGGTTTTGCTTTGTCTCCCAGGCCAGAGCAATAATACCATCATATGTCATTGTATGTTGGAACTCCTGGCCTCAAGCGATCCTCCTGCCTTAGCCTCCTGCGTAGTGGGGACTATAGGTGTGTACCACCAAGCTTGACTAATTTTTCTTACATTTTGTAGAGATAGGCTCTCACTGTGCTGCCCAGAGATAACCATTTTCATTAGCTTCTGGTTTATCCTTCCCATTCCATTTATTCTTATTTCTCACACAAAAGGCAGTATATTATAAGTACTTGATTGTCTTTAGTCAGCAGTATGTCCTGGAAATCACTCAATATCAGTTCATAGATAGTTTCCTGTTTGTTTTTATGGTCGCATTGTATTCCACTATGTGAATGTGCCATAGTTTATAAACTACTCTATTTGGATTGTTTTTATTTGCTATTAAAAATAATGTAATTCTTTTTTTTTTTGGAGACAGAGGCTTACTCAGTTGCTCTGGGGTTGACTGCCAAGGGTCTAGCTCAAGTAACTTCAAACTCTTGGGCTCAAGTGATTCTCTTGCCTGAGCCTCTTGAGTAGCTGGGATTGTAGGCCACAATGCCAGGCTATTTTTAGAGACGGGGTCTTGCTCTTGCTCAGGGTGGACTCGAACTCCTGAGCTCAAGCAATCCACCCGCCTTGGCCTCCCAGAATGCTAGTATTACAGGGATGAGCCACTGTGCCCGGACTTAAAAATACTGTAATTCTAATGTTGTTTTATATTCCTGGAGATAACATATTTAGGGTAATCCCTAGAAGTGACTTTCCTCAGTCAAAGGGTGAGTGCATATGTAATACTGCTAGATATTCGCAAATTCTCTTCCATAGGGGTTTTGCCATTTTGCATTCCCACCAGTAATGTATGAGAATGTACCAAACACGCTATACTACAGTTTATAAGATCTATGTAAAGAATCTCTTTTTCAAAGTTATAGTGCTTACATTGTCTCTGAGGCTAAAATATTATTTTTCTCCCTCAATATTTCTGATTCCAAATCAATAATTATACTTTTTAAATTTAAAATATGTATTACAAACAATGGCTGACAAGTATAGAGCACATTATACTTTGCAAATCATTTTTATGCCATGCATTCATTTGATCCTTATTGCTATGTTTTTAAGTAAAACAAGTATATGAGCTCTACCTTTCAGATGAGGAAATTGAGATTAAGCAATTTAATAATTTATACATACCTAATTAATGACAGTGAGGGTCTTTTTACTTCATTGATACTTTTACTAGATATTAAGTAGTCTCTCCTGTAACTTTTAATCTTAATGTATTAATTTATTATATGTTAGTATAACTTGCTAGATAAAAGTGTTGTTAACTAAATATAACAGACTTAATCATTATATTTAGTTCACAAATAGCAGAAGGCTATTATTAGGTTAAGTTCATATTTTAAGTTTATTTTGGATAAGCTTAATTTCTTGGAGTTTAGCTTGAGTTTTACAACTATAAGGAACTAATCAAGTATAATAACAAAGTTTATTGTGGAAAGCTATACCATATTTTAATTTAAAGTACAATTCAGCTATGCAAGCATAAGTAACAGTTGAATACAATGGATTATATTTTAATATATAAACAATTGTTATTAATTCCTAAAATCTTAGAAAATCAAAAGAAAAGTAACAAAAATGTACTTTAAAGACTGGATTAAAGTTCAAAGGCTTTCTTTGTACTAAACAGTGTCTCTTTACATTCTCCGAAAAGGTAAGGAAAAAAGTTCGATTTCAAGTATAAAATGTTTGACCTGAATTTTTACTTATATTGATCCGTCCTTGGAATGGAAGCATAAATTTATACTACCAAATGGGCTTCAAAAAATATTAAAGGATGAAATTAACAAGTATGAATTGAAAGTCCTCAAAACAGAAGCAAAGAAATCAGTAAACACAAATATAAAACCTGATTTTAGTCTCTTTTTTCCATAATGTAAAATGTTCTTCATAAAACACAGTCTTTACATTAAAGATGTCATTTATTTTCGAAGTTGAAAAATAACTGAAAGACTTTAGACCCACAAATAAAAGGTGCTCTTTTTATCCTTTTTTTGAGACATTGACCTGTATACTCATTTAAAAATGAACACCACATCTTTACGTTATTAAATCTTTGTTTTGATCTATTAGTATTCACCAAAGTGCCATTTTATAAAACCCCACACTGAATAGACAAGGCTGGAGGTGACCATCTGCAGCTTTAGAGTCTGTGTTTGAATTGATGAAAAGAGCTTTGTGTTTTCATTGCCAAGTTTGATTCTTCCAGTCATTAGGCATTCCCCTCAGATCGCATCAATGAAGCCGGACTCTCTTACACCCATGTGTTAAATTCTCTTCTCCTCATGGTTTCCTTTGCCAGCTCTACTCAAGAATGACTATTGGGTCTTAGCCACATTCTTCTCACAGCTGTGATAAGAAGAGAGCATCAGAAAGTCTTCCTAAAACCCATATGTGTATCTGGTCAGTTCTCTGTCTTAGGGTCACCTCACATTGTGGTGTGATTATACAGAGATTCATTCTTGTTCTTGAACTGTGCTACTCTCATCATTCTGGGAAAGATTCAGGCCCTCTGAGAGTCAGTAGTGGAGAACTTCTTGGAAGATTGATATGAAATACACATAACTCAGCTCAGAAGGCAGATAATGTTAAGAACGAAGATGTTTCAAGAAATTCAATATGCTTTATGTTATTTTTACCCTTATGTACCTTATTATATGACAAATGATAACATAAAGAGAAATAGCATGCTTATATGTGCTTTAGGATGCTGTTATATGTGGCAAGGAAAAAGTAAAATGATGATGATATTTCAAGAACTATTAATTTTTTTGGCACAAATGCCAAAGCAACCAAAAAATACCACTCACTATGTAATTTTGGAGATTTCTTTTTTTCACATTTAGTCAGTCTTTCTATGGAAACATTTGACAGAGTAATCCATGATAGAATTTCTTTTTCCTTGTACTTACATTAAGAACTGAAGGGAAAAAAATGCCTCTGTGAAATTGTTCAAGAATACACAACAATAAAGAAGAAACAGTACACATGTGAGCTCCCATCATATTCAATATGGTTATACAATTCTTTTTTCTCTTTAAATGGGAATGATCAAGAATCAAGTGCATGGGACCGGCGCTTTCCACCAGTCAGTCATTTTCGCCAGCCAGTCACCACGGGTAAAAAAAAAAAAAAGAATCAAGTGCATGTATGAACAATGTTTATGATTTCAATATCAGATAAAGTTACACTGAAATAAGCAGAAGATTCTTTTATTCTATAAATTTACTGGGGGCCCAATATGTATGTGACCTAGTAGGGAGAAATAATCAATCATGGAATCTCAGAATCTAAGTGAAATGTATAGTTCTATTTGTTCTTAGGTTTAGTTTAGGCTTTCCAATTATATTTTGGGTATAAAATCTACACCTACTAAGAAAGTTTTAGCTATTTGTTTAGGTTAGTTGTACAACTGTGCAATCAGATTTCTGATGAATATACTAAAGACATATTAAAAGCAAAGTAGAGCCTGATTTATTAATATATAATATGTATGAATACATATTATTAATATATAAACCCCATATATTTTATATACAACAGGTAGCAGCATATATCCAAAATACATGTTTAAGATAAAGAAAACAAAGGGGGAAGTTCTGAGCAAGTTACATCAAGTATCACATACACTGAGATTGAGCAACATCCAGGCAGGAATGAGAAAAACCTCTAAAAAGCTAATTTCTACAATAGCTTCCTTTCTCCTTTTATTTCAAAGTACACTAGTAATTAGTATCATAAAGAAACCTTTTCTTAGAGAGTTCAAATCACTTTATACATATTATTTTTATCAATTCTTAGCTGTTCTCAGGTAATATGGATGAGTACTCTTAACTTCACAGAGGTACACAGGAGCTAGACAGACTGTCAAGTGTTAAACAGTAAGAAAGCCTGTGACTGTAGCTTAGAACAGAAGCAAAGATAAGAAAATTTATAGATCATTCTCAAGAGTTTACATTTCATATATAAATATACATGTGAAAATCACATGTTAATGTCTCTGAGGTATGAGAACTGTTGTATATTTTTTTGCCTATCAAGTGTTAGTTAAAACGTACATGATCATTGTATCAGACATAGATTCTATAATTTTCTAAAACTCTACCTCCTACTTTTTAAATCACAGCAAAATCGAGATAAATGAAAAAACAAAAGCCAAACTCCTGTATTTTATTTCGTCTTCAATCAAAACAGTATGGATTTCCTATATGTTAGTGTTTTGTCCCTGCTTCTTTCATTCCTCTCTATTGTGTTCAACTAAAGCATGTTTAGCTATCCTAGTATGTCGACACATACACTAGCCCAACCCTAGTTCATCTATCAGAAGCTATCTTTTGAAATGAATAAATAGATCAAATACAAGAAGCCACATTTTAATTTAATTTTTTAGTTCCTACTTTCATGCTCTTTTAAAATTCATTCTATAAGTTTAAATGTTAAAAGTTAAATATGAAAGGTATCTATCTTATCAGTGAAAATACAGTATCTTGTCTTAGGTTTAGAAAGAGAAGAGTCCCTTTTCTTCTTTAGCCTCGATTCTACACTTTGCACTCCATTAGAATTTCTCAAATTCTAGGTTGGGCTCCAATTCTAACAATGCTACATTAATTCTTCCCTGCCATAAGAGAGTGAGCCAGACAATTACAACTGTTTCTTCTTCACGTCAAAGTGAGACATTCCTTAACAGTCTTGATGTAAGCCCACATACTTTAATTTTTTTTTTAAATTGAATGTAATTATGACTCTGTTGACATAGTAGGTATATCGGTCTATAAAAAAAGTATCTCTAAAGAAACATACTTTATGTACTCAGTGGATGAGAAAGGTGATCTACTATACAAACATATAACAGAATTGGCTACTTTAGAACTTGTTTGACAGAGTATAACAAGACTTATAGTTCGTAAGTTAAAAATCATTAAAATGGGCAGTGCCTGTGGCTCAGTGGGTAGGGTGCCGGCCCCATATACCGAGGGTGGCAAGTTCGAACCCAGCCCTGGCCAAACTGCAACACAAAATAGCTGGGTGTTGTGGTGGGCACCTGTAGTCCCAGAGTTGGAGGCTGCTGTGAGCTGTGATGCCACAGCACTCTACCAAGGGCAAGATAGTGAGATTCTGTCTCAAAAAAAAAAAAATCATTAAAAACAAAGATTCATAAACCCAGAATATTAAATCTTTAAAAGTATTTCACATGTCCAAGAATAAAAATTAAGAATGTTTAGATGCTGTATATCTTATGATGATGGCTTAGGAGTCATATAAGTTCATTTTCCATATATAAAGAACAACAAAACTATATCTAATTAGATTTACATTTAGAAGGTTTCTTCCGAAGCTAATTTGGAACTGGGGAAGGCATTTGTAGCTAAATTATCACAAATAAATTAACTAGTTAATCTATTATTTACAGAGGTACACAACATATTTCACAGAGTTTTAAAATTTCAAACACAAAGGATATTTTAAAGAGTAATTCCCAGAAAAGTTTTAAGTCCTCCCACTTATTAAGAATATTAATAAATCAAAGTCTCCTTTGCAAATTATATTAAATATTGATTTATACCTTATGCTTAGTTAAGAATTTATGAAATTTATTCTTTGATTTGATCAGTAAGTATTTACATTAGAAAAAATATCATAAGTGAAGTTAACAATAGCCAGAATAATTTTAATAAAAAGACAATGAAATTATGAAAAAATTCACTTATACCTTTGACATTAAACTAATTGAGAACATTTTAGTATAATTATTTTTCACTATGTTTAAAATCAGATTCTAGAGCCAGCAATAAAACTAAAAAGTCTAGTAAAATTTTTAGATGAGAAAAGCAGGCTTTTTGTTTTTTAATCAAGAAACTGTGGAAATGCTCTGCTCCCCTTCCCAGCACCCAGAGTCATCTATCCTGTTTTATAATTCAACCTGCAAACAGATTAAGCAGCTGAGTTTGTGGAAAGTATGTTTGCTCTACACTAAGAACCCTTGTGTGACACTATGGTGATTCCCCTGACACTTCCAAGAGAACTACAGACAGTTCTTACTCATCAGCAGGGAAACCAGGCTGAGAATTTACAATTTCTTTGTAACTTCAACTTCTTCAGAGAAATCAGTATTTGGTCAAGAGGCAGGATAGACTTTGATAGCTTTAGTGTTCTTTTTTTTTTTTTCTCTCCCTGTCAATAACACTCAAAAGATACAGGGTTCCCTATATTTCAAAAGGCAATTTACTACTTTAAAAGTCTATCAATTTAAATGTTTTAACCTAATTTTTGATATTTTAGTTGTGTTACAAAAATTTTAAATGAGAACTCCAGTAAACTTTGAGTAAATTACCTGTTTTTAAAAAGTATGGAAAGAAATTTTTGAAAATTTGGTTTATTTTTTTTTGAAAATAAGTTTAAAAGTTTATAATTTTGCCTATATTTATTTGTCTTATCTATTTGTTATTTAGTTACCATATATGAAGGAATTTGAACCATATCACTGCAAATCTGGCCCATAGAAAAGATGATATGAGACAAAGTTATTTCAATGTAAAACCTAGATCTTTGAGAGTTATAACTTCCCAAGTCTGGTTGTAATTACTTTTACTTTAAGTAACTCTGTGTAGCTCAGATATGCTAAGTATAGCAAAATGTATTTTTAAAAGTCCTTTGGAACTTTTGTTCTAGGCCCCAAGAAGCACAGCAATAGATGTAAAGACAAATGGAAAATAAAGTACAGCATAGAGAATAACAAAGTTTTAAATCTCTCATGAGGAAAACATCATTCAATAGATTGATGTATCAGTTTTCTCTTGAATAAATGGGGATTAGAGATGGTCCTTGGTGAAACTATTAAGAGAAGGTTTTCCTATAAAGTTCCTTTACTTGCTCTTGAGTTCCCTCTATCTCCACATAACTTCTCCCTTCCAAACTACATGCATTCAGCATCAGGAAAAGAGCAATCTGAAAGCTAAATCACCTGTATCCACAAATATGCACATTTTTTTCACTAAAAGTATATAAAGAAAGTAATGCTTAACCCAAGGGAATGCTTTCTATAGATAAAAGTTTAAGCTTTATGACAGCTGGGTCAAGAAGCTATTTTTAGGCACTGAGGTCTGACATTCATTGCCTTTTACCCGAAGGCATTATCTTCCCATAGCCATAAATACTGGCTAGCTCATGGATGGCAATTCTACACAACTTTTCTTTCCAGAAATATTCCTGTAGGCTAAAATATTTACAAAAACAATAAACATTTTTATGAATCTCAAAGAAAGTATATTTACAATTTTACAATCAGCAATAATATATGGTTTCTCCCTACTAACACTAAAGATTTCAAGTCTTTTAAGTGTCATGAAACTTCATGGAAGTGGAAGGTTAGAAAGAAGGGTAGAATCTGGTCAATAGTCAATAAGAGCTCCCAGTTCATGGGAGAGCAAAACATCTGGAGGTGGCAGTAGGCGGAAGCAGGCAGGACCAGCCACAGAAAGCCACACCTTTGTATGAAACTGGTAAGCTCTGGGTACTGGATTGGGAGAAAAAGATTTCATCATGGAAAAAACAGATCAGACTACACCAGAAATTTTCCTGTGTATGCCCAACTTATTTTCTTTCACTTTATTACATTACTGTCTCAAAATACTACATTACTCTAGTTAATTTGTTAATAAGCACTTACAGAGTGCCTATTTTATGGCAGGAATTTGCGTTAAGTTTTTGGAGGAGAGGGAGATAGAAGGGTGAACAGAATATTATCCACATCTTAGAAAATGTGGGAAGGAGCAGAGTAGGTAGGAAATAGATATACAAAACAATTTTAATATCTAGATGATTGGGTAAAGTACGGAGTAAATACTATGGAAATAATAAAGATGAAATAAAGAAACAATTAGCCAGAGGAAGCCAGTGAAGCCCTCATTGTTGGAGCAACATTTGGACTGGACTTTAGGGAGTAACAAAAATTTTTCCATGCAATAAAATGGAGGTGTATGTTCTAATAAGAAGAAATAGCATGTGCAAAGATAGTGTGTTAGAGGCCATGGGAGGAAATGATACTAGAACAATGGGAGAAAGACAAGGATTGGTGGCAAAGTGAATGTGAAAGGCAAAAAAAGAATGAGGGAATAAGGAGAGGGCTAAAGTTGCTGAAATCCATTAATTGAGATGGGAAATACATAAAAATAGGGAGAACTTTATTTTCAGGGGAGTGAAGAATATTTTGGAAACATGAAACTAGATCTCAGGACATAAGTGAGAATTAAGATAAATATTTGGAAGTTATTTGGCTACTAGTACTAGTTGAAGCTTATAGAAATGGATGACATCCTGGGAACTGTGTAGCTATAAAAGAAAAATAAAATCCTTACCGAAATAATTATTTAGGGATAGCTGGAAGATGTATTTCCTTAAAGAAATAGTAAGAGAAGTAGTAGCAGAAAATGGTTATATAGAAATCCCCCCAAAGGAAAGAAGCATTGGTGGCAAGGCACAATGGTTCATGCCCTTAATTCAAGCACTCTGGGAGGCCTAGGTGGGTGGATTGCCTGAGCTCAGGAGTTCAAGACCAGTCTGAGCAAGAGTGAGACTTTGTCTCTAAAATATAACCAGGTGTTGTGGTGGGCACCTATAGTCCCAGCCTTAGTCCCTCAGGAGGCTGAGGCAAGAGGATTACTTAAGCCCAAGAGTTGGAGGTTGCTATGAGTTGTGAATCTATGGCACTCTACCAAGGGCAACAATGTGGGACTTTGTCTCAAAAAAAAAAAAAAAAAAAAAAAAGAAGCAGCACTGGTGAACAGTATTAAATGAGAAAGATAGCTCAGGTAGAAAAAATATTCTAAAGGTTGACTATGCTTGTCATTGGGGTGCTTGTTAATCATAATAAGTCCTAAAATAATATTGATATTTCAGGATTATATGGTCCTATCTTATTATCTATATTATTTCCATACTTTAGAATGTAAGCTTCTTATCTTCCTCCTCATTTAAAAAATACTACGTTTTGAATGGTAAGAGGTATCATGTAAATAGTTAGGAGCACAAAAATGGCTAAGACATGGTTCCTGCTCTCAAGGAACTCATAGTCTAATAGGAAAGACATAAACAGATAAACAACAAAATAACTCCCTTTGCGTGGTAACAGGTTTACCTAACAGAGGATATTGCTGACTTGAAAAACTTCCAATAATACTTTTTTTAAAACACAAAATATTATGACAACACACAGAAGGGAGTGATTTTACTTTCTAGGACGTTAGAGAAGACTTTCTAGAGGACACCTTGAATCTGTCTTGCTACGTTGATGATTATGATGATACTAATAATATAATTTATAGAATGCCTATAACAGTAACTGGCTCTGCACTGGGCTATCCAATTATTCCTCATTAAAATGTTTCCTGTGAAGCCAATATTATTGTCTAATATCTGAAGAATTTTTGCCTAGAGAGATTAAGTAATTTGCCCTAAACCTCACGGATAGTAAGTACGAAAGCAAGGACTTAAACCCGGGACTTGTCCATTTTATTTTTTTGAAACAGGGATTCTCTCTATTACCTGGGCTAGCTGGGACTACAGGTATGCATCAGCACATACAGTTAGTTTTTCTAGATTCTGCAAAGCCAGTCGTCTGTCCTCTATGCAACACTGACTCTCTTAGGATAAATAAAGTTCTTATGGGGGAAAAGGGCAGAAGCTTCCAAGCAGCATGTCCAGTATATACAAAGGCATTTAGTCTTAAAAAGGCAGAGCACTATTGACGACGTAGTGCACTATGGAGTGACGTGCTAAGAGAGGGAGGGATTATTTAATATGCATTGTCCAAAAGCATTACATGCTAGATCTCATCTAATTCTCACAACAATTTTACGTATTACTGTCTATGTCAGTACAAAGGTTTAAAATAAAATGTCTAAGTTCACATACACATTCTGAATTAAAGCCTGAATTTTTAAACCACTATGCTATATCGCTGAAAATAAGTAAGCATTTTTATTTGTTTTTTACCATGAAATAACTGGTTAAAAATGGGCCACTGAATTTTGTAGGTAGGAAATTACTGGCTATCTTAAGAGATAAGAACTAGTAATAGTGTATCCAATAGGAGAGGAGTAAATAGGAATTGAAAAAGTTAGAATACTGAATATAAATCAGTTATTCAAGAAATCTGGAGAAAAGAGTAATGTGAATCCTTTTAAATTAAACTTTAAATTACCTGGAATATTGACATATTTTCAAATAACTCTAAAATATTTGCTATAATATTACTATCATGCCAGGCATGCTGGTTCATGCCTATAATCCTAGCACTTTGGAGGCTGAAGTAGAGATTGCTTGAAGCCTGGAGTTTGAGACCAGCCTGAGCAACATAGAAAGATTCTATCTCTACAAAATCTAGAAAAACTAGCTGTATGTGCTGATGCATACCTGTAGTCCCAGCTAGCCCAGAAAATAGAGAGAATCCCTGTTTCAAAAAAATAAAATTAATTTCAGATTATGTGGAGAATACGAATATCTCAACAAAGAGATTTGGGAACTAATGTTACAAAATCTTATAATTTGCTTTCCTTTAAGAGGATGACCTTCCTCTTATATTCAATAAAACAAGCTGATCTTCACATTAACTGCAATGAAAGTCCACGTGGCCCAACTGAGGGCAATTAAAAATGAAATACAATGAACTGAGTATGAAAAGGAAAGCCAATAATATTTCATTTAAATCTTATTGTTGGAAATATGTCAAGAATAGAAGATATAGCATTTAAATTTAAGATTTAACTCTTATAAAATGACATAGGTATTATGCTTAAATTCTGATCCATACATTGATGCCATTCCATTTACAAGGTCTTGATTGTTCTGTGATAAAGTGTAAAAATTAAAGATGATACAATGAATTTGTCAAACAGATAAAATTATTTAATTTAAAGCATTATCTGAGATGATGTTATTTCTACTTATTGGTATACAAAAGTTCTTTCTTTTACAAAATAACAATGATAGTTGATGGAACTTAATGAATAAAAAATAAATGGTTGGCAATATTTCCAAAGATTTTTTGAAAATCTAATTGGTCTCTGGGAACCGCTATTTTAGGAAATGTTAAGTATTATACAGAAATTAAAGAATTACACATAAAGAAAACCCTACAATTTGTAATTTGTAGACTTTGAGCAAAAAGAGGTAAATCAGATTCTGACTGACAAAAGTTACTGATTGTGATTTATAATGAAATGAAATCTACTTATATTCTCAGATCTTAATGTATAATGTTAATATATACTGTGAATAACTAGATATAGTTTCTAACTGAATATAAACCTAATCTTTCTTTTTTTTTTTTTTTGAGACAGAGCCTCAAGCTGTCACCCTGGATAGAGTGCCATGGCATTATAGCTCACAGCAACCTCCAATTCCTGGGCTCAAGCGTGTCACCTTGCCTCTGCCTCCCAAGTAGCTGGAACTACAGGTGCCCACCACAATGCCCAGCCATTTGTTGGTGGCAGCCGTTATTATTGTTTGGCTGGCCCGGGTTGGATTCGAACCCGCCACCTCAGGTGTACGTGGCTGGCGCCTTAGCCGGTTGCACCACAGGCACCGAGCCTATAAACCTAATCTTTACAAATACATATATATTACTTACATAAATCAAAAGTTTCAAGGTATGCTGGTAGTAAAGATTAATAAGCACAATTTCTAAACTGTTTTAACATGGTTTTTATTACAGACCAAATCATGAGGCTATCAATCAAAATACAGTTTGAGGGATATTGGCAAATGATTGAAATGACTTATTTTCAACTAAGAGGTTTGGGAACTAAGAAATATGGAAGAGAACACTACTGTAAAAAGAAAAAACTGTTATGGAAAAAGATGTGTCTTAAAAATTGAAGGAGATTAGGTCTATGAATACTATAATGCTGTTAAAAACAAAGAAGGGTCTATTACATGAAAATTGCCTCAGAAAATTCTGCTATAATGTTCAACTCCCACAAATTGACAAGTGGATTCTTTGCCTGTTATTTGTTAACACTTTGCTAGCTATTATAAGGACTGACTGATAATGCAGATTTATTTAAATTTTAATAAAAATGCAAAGATCATTCAAAATAAATAAATATAATTATGTACTGTGAAAAGCTGCATTGGATACTTCAGAAGAACAACACAGGAAAATTAATTTCACTGTACTGGATTCCATATACCTAGAGGTCTTAGACTACAAGGTCACAGATGATCTCGACTCAAGCAGGATTATCGCCAAGCTAAATGAGTACATAGGAAACTTGACAGCCTCTTCACCTTGCTAATAACTTTGCCTATTTGCCTATTAACTTAGGCATATGAAGTGATTTAAATAGTATGGCCTCCGTGAACTAATGATCAGTTATTAAATAAAATGGTTTTCTCTAAATAATAGCAATGATTCCCAAGAAAATGACTTTTTGACCCCAAATATGTATATGATATGTATTCTAGAAAAGTTCATTTTGTTCAATCTGTTGTTTTAAGCTAGTAATAATATGAACAAAAGTACGTATTGTTCTTTTCCAAAAGAAAGTGTTTTTTATTTTGTTTAATGTTTTGGAAATGATGCAGGACACTTTACTTACTTCTGAACTTTTTCACTAGCCACCTGGGAGGCCTCTACCGCATCCTGGAGCTGTAATTCCATGTTTGCTTTCTCTGTCAGAGCTTGTTGCAGTTGGGCAGTCAGTTCCTCATTTTGTTGCTGAGTGATGGAAACAATGA
>CAUYRH010004051.1:0-42571 GCA_963574655.1 Perodicticus potto
CCTAAGGTAAAAGAGTATTGTGTGTTTTCCGGATAGGATATCTGCCACTTAAGTTTAAAGTCAAATAATGAATATTGTAAATCATAGATTAAGTGTGCACATGACTGCAAAAGTATATAAGGTAGTCAGAAATAAAGTTAATTTGCTACACGCCACCTGGAGAATGTGTAGTCTGTTTCTTGCATTTCCCCTAATAATTATAGGTACGAGTTCTGGGGCAAAGCTACTGTCCCTCGTGTCTCCGTTCCGCAACACTATATAATTATTATTTTAAGCGAAGTGCTAAGTGTTTTATATCGAATATCCCATTTTGCTCCTAAGCATCCTGTGTTATCTATTGTTATCCCTATTTTAAAGGAATAAAAGAGAAATAGTGATTTTTTTTATAAGGGAAGAAAACAGTATTTAGCTCATAGGGTGCTATTATCAGTTAAATTGTGTCTCACCCCCAAACAACAACAACAAAAAATACATAAATGTTGAAAGCCTAACTTCTAGTATGTCAGAATGTGAAAATAGGTGATTGTAGCTGTGATCAGTCCAGTGGTCATACTGGACTACAACAGACGCTTAATCCAATTTGACTAACATCCTTATAAGAAGGCATAAGAGAACACACAGAAGACAATGCCCTTGGGAGACAGAGACTGAGGCTGTGCTCCCACAAGCCAAGGAATGCCCAGGGCCACTAGAAACTACAAGAGGCAAAGAAGGATCTTTCCAGAAGGAACTGGAGAGTGCACAGCCCTGCTGGCACCTTGCTTTGAGTCTTTTAGATTCTAGAATTGTAAGAGAATAAAGTTACTCTACTACCACAGACCTACGAAACGTATACAGGTGTGATCTAAATGTTAAAAGAAAATGCTGAATGAAGAGTATTTAAAGGTACCCCATGAAGAATATTTTTAAAATGTCTCTGTGGTTGAGCATGGTGGCTCACACTTGTAATCCCAGCACTTTAGGAGGCAGAAAGATCATTTGAGACTGGGAATTTGAGACCAGCCTGAGCAACATTGTGAGACCCCCATCATACAAAAAATAAAAAAAGAATCCAGGTGTGGTGGCATGCTCTGGTACTTCTAGCTAGTTCTAGAGACTAAGGCAGCAGGATGTCCTGAGCCTAGGACTTCACACCTATAGTGAACTATGATTGCACAGATGCACTCCAGCCTGGGTAGCAGAGCAAGACATTGTCTTAAAAAAAATAATTAATTAAATTTAATTAAATAAAACAAAGTATCTCTGTGTCAAGAGGAATGCTAATAATGTGCACTTGTATGCAAAGCTATGGCATAAAAAAATGAATGCATTTCCCTGGAATGTTTATTTTACTCTAAGATTTTGTGATAAGTCAGGTAATTAACTGGTAAGTAACTTAAATTTTAAAAGAAAAAGATAGCCAAACATTGATATTATTTAAGAGAAAAGAGATTTTTTTCCAAAGGGATGCTTGAGTTACAACTCCAGACTTTTAGTAGTACCCTTACTTTTCCCATGTGATTAGAGAAACATCTATATACATATCGATACATACCATATGTATAAACGTATGTATGTGTACCTATAAAACTATGAACAGTCCCAAATTGAGCGAGACTTTGGGCTGGCAACTTTGGTTCCCAGCAAACAGGGTGCTAAGTCTCCCTACCTGGTCTGAGAAGGAAGTATAAGATAGAAACCATTTGACACCAACTCTCTCATATCTCCCACTTCCTAATTACAATTTTAAAATAATGGTTCCCTGTAGGAGACTGAGCACCATGCTTATAGGACAGGTCACCTGTTCTTGAGGGACGCTCTGGGAACCGAAGATGGCTGGCATGGAGATGGAGATAAGATCCTGGCTGTTAGTGAGCGGGTGTTGGCCTTTGTACGTTTGTGGTGCATCAGACTGGGAGTTGAGCCCATGGGGAAAGAGCACGTGGAGATCCTTAAGCACGCAGACCTTGTACGCTGGGCCTCCCTCACCTGTTGTATATCGTTTCAATAAAAGGCCAGTCGGAGGTTATTCGAGGCTCTTCTGCACCTATAGGGAGCCTCACTTCTTGCAAGCTTGTGCTTCCAATTCGTGCACTGGCTGTTTCCTGCGGGCGGAGCCGGCTGCCACGGAGGCACCCACAGTTCCCATTAAGCGCAATCCATTCACAATCTTGGTTAACCATCATAACAAATCTTACCTTCTTCATTAGAAATGAGGAGAGAGATAAAACTAGATGGAGAGGGTGGGTTCTCAAAATTGGGTCCAATCTGGGCTCCAAACACAAAGGAACAGTTGACCCTGCTATTCAATCACCTAGACTTGGGGGGGGGGGCGCCTTATCTCATACCATCTTATGAGGACTATGTAAACTGCCTGTGAAGCGCTTATCGTAGCCACACTCTAAGGGCTCAAAGATGTTGGTTTTGTTGCTGGTTTTGTTTGTTGTTTTCTTCTTGTGCAGTGTCACATAGCTGAGTGGAATTTCAAATGCCAGCCAATCTTACTTGAAATTCCTCTGCTCTCCTAAGCTATAGAGTATGTCACTTTCAGAAGCTGGTAACTGACCTCAAACTAACTTAGAGACTGCAGGTAGGTCATGGTGAGCCAGCAGGGCAGACACTTTCCTACTAAGACTCCTCTCACCCCACCGCTCCCTCAACTCCCCAAAGCTACACTTGCTTTGGGGTTCCTGGGTAGCTTCAGTTTGAAGGGTTGCAGAGTGTATCCCTTCCTCTACCTTTGCTATTAGCCTCGCAGCTGAGTAGGCAAAACATTCCTTCCCAAGGGTGCTTTTGCTCCAGAAGGAAAGTTTTATTCCTTCCTTGGCCCATTCCTCAGATAGCAAAGCTGAGGTTCAGAGGCCTTGCTACGAGATGCTCAGCTTTGATGAGGACCACTCCCGCGGGCCACAGTTTAGCCAAAGGGTTGACATAGACTGGAGTCAGACTCAAGGGCTTAGGTTAGTTCTTGACTCAGTGAGTGAACTTAAGCAGGCCCCTTTCGCCCGTGGGCCTCGGTTTATCTGTACAAAGGGGACAGAAAGCAGGATTATGCGTTGCTAATGTTCTGAGTTCTTAGCTGAACGCTCCCCCGCGCTGGGCCGCTGGGCCCAAGTGCTCGCATTCGGTAGACTACAAGCCCCAGCATGCCCCGGGGTTGGGCGGGGCAGAATGATGGACAGGTGTTTCTACGAATTGGCGCACGACAAGGGGCCCGCGGCGGCGCGTGCGCAGAGGGCGGCGGGCGGTGGGCTGGCAGCGTTGGACGCCTCGGAACCGCGGGCGGTCAGGTAGGGGGCGGGAAGGAGGTTTGGGGACAGGGGATCGCGGCTGGAGTGGCGGGCGGTGGCTGAGCAGCGGGACAGGAGGCCGTGCTGGGGTGCAGCGGCTGGTCCATGCCCGACGCAGGGTTTGGGGACCGGATCTGAGGGGCAGAAGCGGGGTGGGGGTGGGGCCGCAAGGGGCAGGCTCGGGAGGGATTCGACGGGGCTAAGCACAGTCGGCTGGGGGAGGGGAGCGAGGGGCTCTGAGAAGATTTGCGGTTGCAGCATCTCAGGAGGTATGAGGTAATGTGGGGACCCTGAGGAGGGACGGCGTGCAGCATCTGTGAGATGGGAGGGAAGCTGAAGGCCTTGGAGGGATCTAGGTGCAAAATTTCAGAAATATGAAGCGATTGGGGGGCCATGGTGAGATCTGAGGGAATCTGGGGGCGCTAGGCATCTGGCAGGGTACAAGAACGGCGATCAGACAGAGCAATCCCGATTGCTAATGAAAAAGGATTTTTCTGGAGTGGGATCAGGGTACGATTGAGGGGTAGAGGTGAGTTCTGAGGGGAATCGGTGGGAAGCAGTATAGCAAAAAGAAGGGATCTGGCTATGATCTGAAGGCAACACATCGCAGGGGTGGGTACAAGAGGAAGGAGAAGGATTTGAGGGTAGCACAGTGACTGATGGAATGAAGCAGGGAGAGCAGGAATCTGAGCTGTGGGATTGCAGTGTTGAACTGGAATGCAGGACTGAATGCTGCAGAGATTTGGAAACGGGGATTAAAGGATCTAAGAGGGGGTTGGAGCACATGAAGGAAGAATTGGTGAGGCTTGCAATATAGAGACCAAAAGATTGGAATTTTGTAGTAAAAGGGTTGAGAATAGAGTTTGGAGAGGATTGTGGTAAGGCAGTGCCCTAACTGGGCTAGCTGAACTCTGAGTAGATTTGTGAGTTGATGTCTTGGGCTACTAAAGGAATTTTCTTGGTCTCTGCATCGGAATCAGAGGGAGTTCTGGGGACTCAAGTACTTAAAAGTAATGTACTGTGTGTGTATAAAGTTTAGCAGAGTGCAAGGGCCTCGGAACAAATTGATAAGTTTTCTGAGATTCTGAAGGAGTGTGACAAGCCCTGAGAAGGGCAGAATCTTCCTTATTAACCGAAGATCCCTTATCATGAAGCAGGCTTGGTACTGCCCCTAACTCCACTCTGACAACTCCCACCTGCATCTGCTAAAAGTGCTTTGGAGAAGAAAAGAATCACCAAAGGGAGGATGAAGTTGGAAACTATTCAAGGTCATCTGCCTAAGTCCCCTTTCCTTGTACCCCCAAGTTGTGATAGCAAAAAGTATGAGATCTCTAGAAGAATGAGAGGGACATTATTCCAAGTTGGAATTAATCCTATATAGCAGTGGTTCCAACCTTCCTAATGCCATGATGTATTTTCATTGTTACAAAGGGGTTGCAACCCATAGGTTGAGAACCACTGCTATATAGGGTACATTACAGCTTGAAGAGACCGTGGCTCTGTGAATGAGGTGTTTGGTTGGGAGAGAAACAAAAAAAAAAAGGGGGGGGACTTTTATGTGACCATTTAGTGCTATGTCAGCCTCTATAGCAGTAGTTCTTAAATAGGGTGCATTTGGCAATGTCTGGAGAGCTTTTGGTTTGTTCAAAGTTGAACCGGGAGGTACTACTTGCCTCTCTTGGGCAGACAACAGGGGTTCTGTTAAGCTTCTTTCAATGCATGGGATAGTCCCCATAACAAAGAGTTTTCTGGCTTACAATGTCAGTAGTGCCAATGTTGAGAGATACCTTTGCCCTAGTGGCAGGTATCCTGGGTTCAGATCCTGCTTCACCAAGTGCCTTTTCTCTGCATCTATAAAATGGTGTTATAATAATAGGACCTACATCATAGGATTATTGTGAGGATTTAGTGAAGTAAATCAGAGTTCTTATGGCACCTACTTAAGTGCTCAAAATTTAGTAATTTTTAGTTTTATATCTACTTTTGCACTCAATTTTCATAATAGCCCTTCTAAGTAGGGTCTACCATATCTGGTTTTACACAGGAGGAAACTAAGGCTTAGGAAGTGACTTATCAAAAGTTCCATAGGTAGGAACGGCAGTCAAGTTCGCACTCAGATCTCTGTAACTGTATATTCCCTCTTTGCTTGCTTCTTCCTTGCTGGAGTCTGTTCAGTCTTTTCTTCTCAGCCCATTCCCCTCTAATGGAAAAGAAGATTGTCCAGTGAGTATCACTATCAGATTGAACTCTAAAAAAGTGGGACAGGGTTAAATCTGATTAGGTCGGGAGGAGCCCTGGACTTTGTGCTTGGTTTGCTCTTAGACCAGGACCAGTGGGCAGATAAGGAGAGGACCTTGAAGTTAGCAGGCAGGATGAGGTGCAAGGGACTAAGGGGTGAAGTATGGAAGCCATTAACCTGAAAAAACACCTATAGCATAGACAGAGGTAGAAGGCAGTCATGCTCTGAAGGTAACTACTATTCTACATGATCTCTTTTGGGTTGCTTTTCCCTGGACAGACTAGTAGAATTGGCTCTGTCAGCTCTAAGACTAGCTACAGAATCGCTGAAGCCAGTTCAGAAACAAAGCTGGATTGTATCTGAGGGCAAGAGACTTAGCTGGAATGTCCAGGCACATCCCTAAGGAAAACATGTGATGGAAATTAAGTCAGCCTGGGAATCAAGGGCTTGAAGTCTGCACTCTAACTTTGCTGCTAATTTATTATGTGACCTTGGGCAAGCACTTGTCCTGTCATCCTCAATTTATTAAACAACTGAATACCATTTATTGAGCACTTATTCTGTGCATTATCTCAATCAATCCTGCCAACAATCTGTTATTCCCTAATTTTACAGATACAAAAACCAAAAGGTAAATGACTTATCCAAGGCTACATAGCAAGTGGCAAAGCAGGAATGCAAACCCAGATCTGTCTGACTCCTATGATATAGTATACTAGTTTTATTAAAAGAGCTTTTACAACCTCTAAGAGCCTCTATACCTATGTCTGGAGAGTGTGTGGAATCTCAAAAGTTTAAATAAGGCCCTTGAAGTAGATCATTGTTCATGGACACTGTGCTGCCTTTGTGACACTCCCTCCATTATGCCTTTCTGGTAGAACAATCAGATTTTTAAAAATCACTCCTACGTATTTGTTTTTTTTTGTTTTGCAGTTTTTGGCCGGGGCTGGGTTTGAACCCGCTACCTCCGGCATATGGGGCCGGCGCCTTAGTCCGTTGAGCCACAGGCGCCACACTCCCATGCGTTTTTACCAACTTCTCAGCCAGATTGTGCCTCGATGTGGGGAACTATCACACATCTTTTAAGTCAGTATGGTTTTTATGGCGGAGAGGTGTCACTGGGATTTGAATCTCTGTTCTACTTCTCACAAGCTTTGAGACTTTGGACAGGTTACTTTCCCTGAGCATTGGTTTCCTTATTTTTAAAGAATAATAATACATTCCTCACATGGTTATTATGAGAATAGGTAACAATAAATAGTAGTTGCTTTAGGCAAGGTAGTGATTATGAGAGGAAGGGAGTGCTGCAAGAGAATTGAGTGTTACTTTGCCCAATTTTGATGATCCTAAGTGGACTCTTTGAGTCTCCCCCAAATTTTCAGCCGTTTTTTGTTCCTTTCCTAGGATCTTCCTGATCTTTTTATCAAAATCTCATAATTGAAGGTACACACATTATATGCAGAGAAAAAAACCTGAAACAAGTTGAGTGGGTCAAGATGAGTTTGAGATCTCCTGAGAAAAGGCTGTTTATTTTTCCCTATGGTGTGTTTTTTGAGTCACATTGGCAGTGTAGGTGTTAACCAAATGTTTGTGGAAGGTGCAAGGGGACCCTTTCTAGGTCCTGCAGCTTTAGAGGAAGACAAGAGACAACAGGCAAGGATTTTTTCCGGCAAACACTATTATTGATTTAATCTTAACTATTGACATAGTTTAGCTAAAGTTTCCTTTTCCACAAACATTTCCTCTGGGTAGTTTTATGTGTCCCAGACTAGTACAACTTTGGAAGCATGCCTCTGTTTCCCTATAAGGCAGTACTTGTTGAATTTAATCTTAACTGTCTGCAGGTACCTTAAATGCCCCCAAGTAAGCGTCATCAGAATCCTCTCCCACAGACAAGACTAGGTGAATGTTAGTGACCTCCTAAAAATTACTCTTGCTAGTGGTCTTTGGTGGCATTACATTAAAATGCATGAGGAATAAATGCAGGTTAGGAAGCTCACATAAAATGTGATAAACTTTGCCTGAAGAAACCCAGTAAATGCAGGGGAGTGTTTCAATAGTAGGCTGACCCTTTAAGTCTTATGCCAGGAAATGTAGAGATTTACATGTATTCTAGCTTTTAGGTGAAAGCTGTATTCTTGTATGTTTTTGCTCAAAATTGTATCTCCAGTGCCTTTCACAAAGGAGGACTCAAAATAGATGCTCAGTAAAGATTTGTTTCATTAATTGTTTCAAGTTGTCTGCCTTTGCTCATGGCCAAAGCCCCTCAGGGCTGATACAGGTGTGGAAATAAGAGACATCTAGAGAGCTACCCCATGATGTGGTTTCAGGCAGAGGATGAAGATTTGAAATCTTAGGTCATCTGGAATCTCTTGATTCTGAGATCAGGTAAAACAATCTGCAGGAAGGCTCAGAACTTTTATTATGTAAATGTACATATCTGATGACTTACATGCAGTCTGCCTGTTTGAGAAGTATCTATTTTCATAGGTTGGGTGGTGGCAGGAGCAGGTTATATTAGCAGCTGCTAATAATAAGAAAAGCTATTATTTACTGTACTGTTGTTAATTTTATGCCTGGCCTGATCCTGTGCTTAGTGCTTTATACACATAATCTGATCTAATCTTAACAACCTTGTGAGGAAATTATTATTTAAAAGCTCCTTTTCATAGATAAACTGAGAACTTGAGAAGTTAAGTAACTTCTCCAGAGTAAGTGGTCGAGATTCAAATCCAGAAAGTTTGATTCCTTGATTTCTTAATCTACTCTTAGCTTCAACTTTTCCTTTTAGTTCTAGTTCTGCTGAGCGATTTGAAGTCTTCATTTCCCTTTCCTGTTCTCAGTTTCTTCATCTATATTACTCTTAGAGATTACTACTAATCCTGTCATTCCACATTTAGTCTCTGGTAGAAGGAGCTGTTGTAGCTTATTTTCTGGGGTAGAGAAGTTGTGAATTCATTTGTTCATTGGTTTGTAGCCTGGATGTGTAGCATTCTCAATCAGATTTCTCCAAAGCTGACCAGTTCTTTTATTAACTTTATGTATCTTTATGTGCCATGAAAGGAAAAGTTCTCAATCCTTTCAAAATTTAGTTTGTAAATTGAATGCTTTGTTAATATTACTACTAGATGTTATTATTGTTAATACTCTTTTTGTGACCAAAAATTACTAAAATTATGATAATTAGCATCCTTGCATGGCATACCTACCAGTGTCCAGCTAAGTACTTCAAATGCATTATCCCTAGTCATTACAATAATCTCTTTATAAGCTAAGAAAACAGGCTAAGAGAGGTTAAATAAATTGCTCACTGTCCTCCAGCTCATGAATGGCAGTATCAAGATTTGATCCCAGGTCCTGTCTCACTTTGACGTTCACTTTTCTGTTTTGTTTGGTTTTTCTACTACCCTTGGTTAGTTCATGTACTGGGGAAAACCCAGTGGTCCAGAATAGGCTAGATCAGCCTGGGATATAAATTATGTAATTTTTCTGGGTCTTGGGTTAGCCAGAACAGACAAACCTTAACGGGTAGATTCTCATCTGGAGCTGAGGAGATATGCTAGTCTCGGTATGGGATGTGCAGTATCAGTCATCAGATCAGAGGGGTGAGGGAAGAGGGATAACCTAAGGTGAGATGAGTTTGGATGCCAAGAATTGATGGTACAAAGTGCACAGCAGGAAACATGTTCAAGGGATTATGAACAGAGTCAAGATCATAAATATAGCATGTTGGGGGTTCATTCTGGTTGGTCTCAGGTTTTATAGCTGGCAGAAAATGGTAGGTTACTTAAAGACTTGGGGATCATAAGATGATTCCTTTCACCTATGTAATATTTCAGGGAGACTGAGGTCAGTTCTCAGTTTTAAGAATAATGACTGAGTCATTCTCAGTTTTAAGAATAATGACTAGATATGCCCTTCTGAAGTCTCTATCTGGCAGTCTTACAGCTCCATTCAGGCTAGGGTCCTTCAGAAAGCAGTGTTTTCAAGTCATCAAAATGGGAAAAGTTGTTCTGGCTTTCTTGAGGTCCGAGGCTGTGTCTATGCCTGATCTTTCAGTGATAACTTATGTTTTCCTGGAAAAGCACAGCAGCTTCAGAGCAGGAACTCCTGATATCCTCAGAGAGCCTGCAGAAGCTGCAATCAGCTGTGATCATTTGGGGCACAGTAAATTCATTTTTTAAAGCTGATGACTTAGAGAAGCAGAAAACTTTATAAAAATTAAAAAAGGTGGTATGATATTCCAGAAAACTGGGGAAAAGAATTTGCTGCTATTTTTACGAGTTGGCAGACTTGTTTAATTTGCTGATCTACAGTGTCAGCTCTGGGAAGAATATAGATATCCTTGTACATCGTAAGGTAACATGGTCTGGATCCAGCCACCAAATGTTGCCCTCAGTCTTTTGTCCCAGATGATAGAAGAGAGAACTAAAGCTATTGGTTTAGAATTGAGAAAACTACACGGATCCTGAATTGAGGATACTCAAACACTTCTATCAATATTTGTTATATTATTTGTCCCTAGACCCATGGCATTTAAGAATTCACCAGTTTCCTATATCCACATGAGATCTATAGGCTTATGATATGCAGTAATTTGTTACTTTGTTGAGGCATGGATTTGAGTTATAATGAGTTTCAAGGCTGGTGTGTGGGAGTGGGTCAGTCAGCTAATAAGTCCATCTAACCTACTCTATAGCATCAGAATCTCATAACTATGTTATTATTCCTTCTTCCTATGGAGAAAATTTATATGTTATAAGGCAGCATTTCCCAGATCATGGTCTAGAGAACACTTGTTAATAATTGTTGTATGATAGTAAAAGAAACAGCTTGAACTATACTGGATTAAATAGAGAAAAAAATATCTGTACTGCAAGGTTCAAACATGTTTGAGGTACATGACCTTGAGCCCATTTTTCTAAGCTTTGGCTTCCTCATCTTTAAAATGGATAATAAAAATATCACCCACTTCATAGTGTCATCATGAAGATTAAGTGAGATTAAATGACTGTGGTATCTAGCACGTAGTAGGCACCAGATGCATACTGTTTCTCTTGTAGTAAAAAGGACGTGGGATTTCAGGGAGGTAGGATTGAGATCAGGTAGATTGCGCTTGTCTGCTATCGAATATTTGTCATTGTCAGATTGCATTTCAAAGCTGTATGCGGTGGAAATTTGTTCTTAATAACATGTACACTGACTGCTTTCTTCTGTGTGACTGGAGAAAGAGTTGATGTCATGTGCAAAGCCTTCTTGAGATAGCTGCCCTGTCTTTAAAACCAAGCTAACTTGCCCTTCACTGCCTCCTTCTCCCTGATGGTTGACCATCTGCAGATCACAAGACTGCACAGGTGTAGCCGTAGGATTTGCATTTAAGAAAGGCTGAATTTATCCAAGTGCCTCACCTTGCTAGACCTATCCTTTCTAATTTTAGGTATAAACTGACGATGGCATAAGACTGCAGAACACTGAGATTTCCCTAAGTCTACAGAGAGGGAGTGTTCATATTAAGTATTGGGTGAAACATCCAGTACTCCAAAGCCAGAAAGAAATAAATTGGTCTTGATAAGACATTACTAGTTTTTAAATCATCTGGGCTTGAACCTTTGGCTGTCATAGCTGTTCATCACTATCCTACCATAATCCACTCAGATTTGAAATTTTACTGATTACACTTCTGGACTATTGGTTGGATACATCATCTTTCCATTTCCATTACCTGCTTCCTAGTTCAGACCCCCCATTACTTCTTAGGCTATTTTGCTGTAGCCTCCAAACTTGTTTCTCCCCACTCCATTCCAACTTAGATCATATCAGTCCCTTTCTCCAGAACATTCATTGCCTCACTATACCCTTGAAAATGAAGCACAAAAGTCTCATTTTGGCTCTGAATCTTTCATAATCAGTCTCCAATTTACTTTTCCATAGCTGTTAATCTGTGTTCTCTATATTCTCCCACAGTTTTAATATAAGGATAAGAAACAGAACTAAAATTCATTTAAGGCTTTTTTTTTTTGCAGAGCCAAATGTTAGTGTTCTATAAAAGACACGTATTATCTCTTACACTAAGCTTGTAAATGCAGTCTTATTTCTGTTTTACAGATGAAGAAAATAAGAGAGGCTAAGGGTCTTCTGTTCTCTTTCCAGTACATACAACTTGTGCTTTCCCTTACTTTCTAACATTTATTAAAGCTGTTCCTTTGCCTGGTACTCCTTTCCTCCATCTCCACCTATCTATGCATTTTTCCAGGCCAATATCAAATGGCCTTCTGAAAATTCTGTTTTCATTTAAACTAGAATGATTCTATCTCAATCTCTATCAAACTTAGGTTGTGTTTTATTAATGAGACTAGTTTCCACTTTGATTATTGTCTACTTACATGTCTTGTCTTCTTTCCTAAAATTCGAGCATATGAAGGGCAGGATCTGTATCCTAAAATCTTCTTAGTATCTAGTATAGACTTCTTAGTATCTACCTAGACTTAGATGGGTAGATAGGTGAGTAGATCGGAGGATAGCTGAATAGGGAAAATACATATTTTCTGATCTAATGTTTTGCAGATCACCTAAAGGTAATCATCTTCATTCTCATTTCTCTGGATGATTCCTAGGCCCCAAACATGATACAGTAAACTCTATGGCATGATAAATTAAAAATCTCCATACTTTTGCTCACACAATTTTCTTTGCTTAAAATACCTTTGTCCCTCATTGTCTTGTTTCTTTCAAGATGTATCATAGAAGTGCCACTGCTTCTGAGATGCTTTCCCCAATTCCTCTAGGTAGAATCTCACACAATGCAGAACATCACATGGATCTCCATGTTACACTTTTTTCCTTTTACTGTAAGTAGTTTTTCTATGCTTTTCTCCTAGTAAAAATTATGAGCTGAAAACTTCACAAAATATGACAGTAATCATTAGCATTTGTTACAAGTATATTACTTGGAAGGTGCTATACTAAGTTTGTATTTATCCTGTTTTTTAACTCTTACAATTACCATGTAAGATAGACATTATTATTTCTACTTATCAGATAGAAACAGCCTTAGGAAATTTGAGTTCCTTCCTTAAGGTCACATAACTAAGCAATTATCTGAGACTCTAGAACCTGAATTGCTGTCCTATAGCCAATGCTTTGTCTGTTTTGTTTCCCAGTGTCACCATTAGCTGACACGTCATAAACCTCTATAAAATAGTTGTTAAATACAGGGATGACTGAATGAGTGATCATAGCTATTATCCAAATTTTTCTTAAGTGAATTAATTTATATAGGCAGTGGAAAATGAATGATTTTTTTTTTTTCTCTTTAGCAGGAATTTGACCCTCTGGGGCATGAATACTGAGTTATTCAGTTCTGGATAGTGCTAGTAGGACCCTAAAACGAAGAGCAATGGCTGCAGCAGCTGCTTCTCACCTGAACCTGGATGCCCTCCGGGAAGTGCTGGAATGCCCCATCTGCATGGAGTCCTTCACAGAAGAGCAGCTGCGGCCCAAGCTCCTGCACTGTGGCCATACCATCTGCCGCCAGTGCCTGGAGAAGCTGTTGGCCAGTAGCATCAATGGTGTGCGCTGTCCCTTCTGTAGCAAGATCACTCGCATAACCAGCCTAACCCAGCTAACAGACAACCTGACGGTGCTGAAGATCATTGATACAGCTGGGCTCAGTGAGGCCGTGGGGCTGCTCATGTGCCGGGCCTGTGGGCGGCGTCTGCCCCGGCAGTTCTGCCGGAGCTGTGGCTTGGTGTTGTGTGAGCCCTGCCGGGAGGCCGACCACCAACCTCCCGGCCACTGTACTCTTCCTGTCAAAGAGGCCGCAGAGGAGCGGCGCCGGGACTTTGGAGAGAAGCTGACCCGTCTGCGGGAGCTTATGGGCGAGCTGCAGCGGCGGAAGGTAGCCTTGGAAGGTGTGTCTAAGGACCTTCAGGCAAGGTATAAAGCAGTTCTTCAGGAGTATGGGCACGAGGAGCGCAGGATCCAGGATGAGCTGGCTCGCTCTCGGAAGTTCTTCACAGGCTCCCTGGCTGAGGTTGAGAAGTGCAATAGTCAGGTGGTAGAGGAGCAGAGTTACCTGCTTAACATTGCAGAAGTGCAGGCTGTGTCCCGCTGTGACTACTTTCTGGCCAAGATCAAGCAGGCAGATGTAGCGTTACTGGAGGAGACAGCTGATGAGGAGGAGCCGGAACTCACTGCAAGCTTGCCTCGGGAGCTCACCCTGCAAGATGTGGAGCTCCTTAAGGTCGGCCATGTTGGCCCCCTCCAAATTGGGCAGGCTGTTAAGAAGCCCCGGACAGTTAACATGGAAGATTCCTGGGCCATGGAAGCTGCAGCCTCTGCTGCCTCGACCTCTGTTACATTTAGAGAGATGGACATGAGCCCTGAGGAAGTGGTTGCCAGCCCTAGGGCCTCACCTGCGAAACAGCGGGGTCCTGAGGCAGCCTCCAGTATCCAGCAGTGCCTCTTTCTCAAGAAGATGGGGGCCAAAGGGAGCACTCCAGGCATGTTCAATCTTCCAGTCAGTCTCTACGTGACCAGTCAAGGCGAGGTGCTGGTTGCGGACCGTGGCAACTACCGTATACAAGTCTTTACCCGCAAAGGCTTTTTGAAGGAAATTCGCCGTAGCCCCAGTGGCATTGACAGCTTTGTGCTAAGCTTCCTTGGGGCTGATTTGCCCAATCTCACTCCCCTTTCAGTGGCCATGAACTGCCATGGGCTGATTGGTGTGACTGACAGCTACGATAATTCTCTCAAGGTATATACCTTGGATGGCCACTGCGTGGCCTGTCACAGGAGCCAGCTCAGCAAACCATGGGGCATCACAGCCCTGCCATCTGGCCAGTTTGTAGTAACTGATGTGGAAGGTGGAAAGCTTTGGTGTTTCACTGTTGACCGAGGAGCAGGGGTGGTCAAATACAGCTGCCTCTGTAGTGCTGTGCGGCCCAAGTTTGTTACCTGTGATTCTGAGGGCACTGTCTACTTCACCCAGGGCTTGGGTCTCAATCTGGAGAATCGGCAAAACGAGCACCACCTGGAGGGGGGCTTTTCTATTGGCTCTGTGGGCCCTGATGGCCAGCTGGGCCGCCAGATTAGCCATTTCTTCTCTGAGAATGAGGATTTCCGTTGCATTGCTGGCATGTGCGTGGATGCTCGTGGTGATCTCATTGTGGCTGATAGCAGTCGCAAAGAAATTCTCCATTTTCCTAAGGGTGGAGGCTACAGTGTCCTCATTCGAGAGGGACTTACCTGTCCAGTGGGCATTGCCCTTACTCCTAAGGGTCAGCTGCTGGTCTTGGACTGTTGGGATCATTGCATCAAGATCTACACCTACCATCTGAGAAGATATTCCACCCCTTAGAGGATGAGAAATACCAGTTTCTTCTGCTCGCCAGCCAGCCTCCCTTCCCATAGTCCTTGGTTGTTGATGGTACTATAGAGTAGGTGTAACCAATGTCCTAATTCCAGCTGGGTAGTCCTAAAATTTTAGAAACTATGTCTTGTAGTGTTTTTTATATGTTGTTATTTCTCCCCCATCTCCCACCTAAATTTAGAGCTTTAACAGATGTACTACTCAAATAGGACATACGATAGTGTTAGTTTGATTAGACATTAAGCACATCCCAGGCTTCAGTAGAGCCAGTTTAACCTTTTGCCCTGTGTTTGAAATTTGCCCCTGTATTAAATCGTTATTGATTTCTTGCTTTTGGCTTTGATGTCCTTGGTCCATCGTTTCCTCCCTATTATTATGTGCTTCATCTGTAATACTTTCTCTTCAGATCTGGTTGGTTTCAGTGTGCATGCTCCAGTAGGATCTGCTCCACCTTTCAGTGACGCTTCTGACATCATATTCCTGTAGCATGATGTCTCGGGTCTGATCACCTTTACCTGTGTGAAAGCTTATTCATTTAGTCCCACCAAAGGTAATATACAATCTCTTTAAGATACAGTACCTCTCGGCTAGAGGATCTGTGCCATCTCGGATTTGTCTGCCATGGTAGATATGACAAAGAATGGATGGAACCTAGTTGGTTGGTGTTGAAGACTTCAGCCTGGAAATTGCTTGCATTGTAAAGAAGCACATACAGATTGGCATCATGCCAAACATAGGAAGATGGGAATAAGCAAATCTAAATATTAATATCGTCAGCAAACTTGGACAGTCTCTAGGCCTCATTATTTTTAATACTGCCTCTCTACTGGCCTATGCTAAGAGTTGTCTGAGGAATTATACAACACAGGCCAGGGCCAACAAAATGGGGAGGTACACGTATCTCATTTTCATTACTAAAACAGAGAAAAACTATTGGATCATTGTTCTGTATTTTCCTCAAGTGCATACTGTTTGGTTTTAAGATTTATTTCTATTCCTCTATCAAGCATTAAATAATTGGTAACTCTTTCTTTATCACTGGTGTTCATGTCTTTTAATTAATTAGGGGATTGGGGAGAGAAGGAGAGGGCTAACTTGTACCATGTTTTACTTCTTTATCTGACACTATTCTTTGAGACCACAGGTATCTATCCAGGAGGAAGTCAGCCAAAAGCACCATTATGTAAAGACAGTCCAAATCCTCTCCTCACATACATATGTACAGAATCATCCCCAGTTAGAGTCACCAACTCTGTTTTAAAGTGAGTCTCTGCTATTTGTTACATCTTTATGTAATAACTAGAGTACAAAAAAGGAAGACAGTGGTATGCTTTTAAGAAGATCAGAAGTGAGTGAGAGAATCTGAAAAGGTTTCTCAGGCTTTGGTAAACACCATAGCAACATATCTTGCTCTTTGAGCGCTGGGTTGATGGCAAGCCGTTCCTTTGATGGAAATACAATTTGCTAACCTAAGCTACTCAAATTGCTTTTATAGTAATAGTGTAGGGTTTTTTTGTTTGTTTGTTTGGGGCTTTTTTTGGCTTCTGTTACAGCTGCCAAAAGCCAGGTAAATAGGTAATTAAAGTGATTTTGAACTTGTTTGTCTTATGTTTTCCACCTGGAAAAAATCCTATGTTCTGATTATGAAATCGCATCCGATTTTCAAAGATTGTGTAATTGAGAGGAAACTGATTCAATTAAAAGTGCATCACAAATGACTGTACTGGTTATTAGAACCACTTTATCTGTGGTGGTACCAGCAGCAGGAGATCTGTTTTTGCTGTCAGTAGGGAACTTGCTGAGGCAGTAACAGCAGCCCATGTCTTTGGCACATGGTGTGAAGCAAGAAATGAATATGATCTTGTGGGTTGGCTTGAGGTAAACGTGGCCAAAAGTCTTGTAGCTGCCCAGGCTTTTGGAAGGAAATGGTTGGCATTCAGCATTTTGATCCATCCCCATCTCTAAACTGTACTCATGCCTTGGCCCTCGAGTAAAGCGGGTATCTGCTCAGAATGGAAGTGCAATCTGAATGAGATTTTTTGTTTCTTTTTTTACCTTTAATGTGAATGTTTGAGGCTGTGCTTAGCATAGTCTATTTTTAATTATTTGCCATGTTGACTAAATTGCACACCATGGCCCCAAGAAACTAATTTGTTCAATTACAACAGTTATTTTTGTTTTGTTTTTTAAAGTACCCTTATCCAAATAAGGTCTTATATTCAAGTCTATTATGTAAAATGGATCAAAGAGCAGCTGCTCAGGTTGAAGCAGGTTTGTGGAGTTGGAGAAGAGGGTATTTTCTCCCTTCCCTTCTTCTCCTATGCTACCATGGCAAACTCTTAGGAATCTACAGAATACTTTAGGAAAACTGGAAAATCAGTAAACTGCAGCATTGCTAATCCTCCGGGTCCAGCTTATTAGCCATAGTGCCTTGGACAACCCAGTTAACTCTTTTTCAGGAAAATGACAACAATGATCACTGCCTCCAGGAGGGGTATGAGATAACAAATACAAAAATACTTGGTTTCATTCCTATAATGCTCAATAAATGATAGCTGTTACTAACTTCTTTTATTGAGTTTCTTCATGTCTGGTGGTGTGCAGTGATCTAACCACCCCAAACAAGACCTTCCTTCTTGTCTACCTTCTTGCGTTACACATTTCGATTTGACAACCAAAAGCTTTCTGAGGGACTTCTTCCCCGTAGCCACAAGTCTCCAAATATTTCTGTTCCCTTGTTCCTTCTACTATCTCTCTATTTCATGTTTCTATTATATAAATCACTGTGTTGACACTATCTGTCCATATATCTGAGTTTTACTGGAGGCTAACTACCAGCATACAGCATAGTGCCTCGTATAGAATTATGTTATTTGTCTCAGTTACTTACTGCTCTATAGTAACCTGAGTCTTTCTTCCGCCCCTTTACATTAGATAAATAGGCATATGCACACAAGCTATTTTGTAAGGTACATAGGAGACCAGTGGCAAACAATGAGGGTTGGTTAAGAAGTTCTTCCTTCCTTTATTAGTCTGAGTAATTATATGGAATTTAAGGTTTGGAAGCAGTGGTTCATATGCTATTTATTGAGCACCTACTGTGGGGCAGGCACTCTGCTAGGTGTTTAGAAAAGAAAAACTTAGGATAAATGATAGTAATGTGTCTATTTTCTCTTAAATTATTCCACAGTCTTTGTTGTGTAAAGTGTTTGAAATCTAGTGTTCTAGCACCCTGAACTTCCTCAAAGGCTAGAGGTAGGCAGTGTCTGAGTTACTGTGAGAATCAATCCCAGTGTGTGAGCTAGTCCGCAGAGGGGCAGGCACGCCATTATTTTAATCAGGAGGAAAAACTTGGCTTGAGTTTTACAGTGTTCCTCTGGGTAAGGCAAGTAATGCTTAAGTAGTTGTACTTTTAATCTAGTACTAATTAATGGCCTCTTAAAAGTGAAGTGTTACCCTGCTCCCTAGAGGGGTAATGGAAGGCAGAACCTAGTATGTGACTCATCAAGTCTCTCCCCTGCACCTGACTGGGATGCTGATTTGCACTCAGACGTGCAGCCCTTCAAGGCATCTCAAAACAAATTACAGATATGAAACAACAGATGCCTGGGCAGGGCACTGGTGAAGCAGAAGGCTGTTCAGCAGAATACACTTAGAACTCCAGACCTAGGGCTTTATTTTGTCAATATCATTAATATTCATGGGACCCTGGCTAAGTCTGAAGTTAGTGAGGCAGCTCCAGAACAGGTAGCATATTCTGGACTTAAGTCAAGGCTGTGTCTGAATCACAGCTCTACATTTTAGCTGGCTGTGTGCCCTCAGGTGATCACCACACCTCTGAATGTCAGTTTCCCTATCTGTAAGAATGTTGCACTAGGTCACTAAAATCCCTTCTAGCTCTATGATTTCATTAATTTGTTAACCAACTGGAATTGTGGTTGAGTTTTCCCTCAATGTGTTTGCATAATCTTTGCTCTAATTTTATTGTGTTTCATTAGAATGGTGGTTTGAAAAACATACTTTGGAATCAGCCCTGCCTTGGCCCAGCCGCTTCTCTACTCCAACTGTTGTGACTTTGTGTCACTCATTAGCTGTCATCACTCTGCTGAGCTATAGTTTCATCATCTGGTAAAAGAAAATGACAGTTGGCTTTAAAGGGCTGTTGTGATAATTCTCACAGTGATATTAATGGGGTAGTATAAGTACCCAATTAAAAAATGACTTCCATTGTAAGGGGCAGAAGCTTCCTTCCCTCCGTGGTAAGCTGATCCACATACACATTCTTAAAGGTAAAAGTTGGGGAAGATTTCAGACCCATGTTAGTAGTACAAACTGTGATCAGTACCTCTTGGCCTCTTAATTTAAAAGCCCACTGAAGGGACAGAGGCAAAACTCATTCGTAGCACTGAATCCCACCAGGAAACTGCATGTGAAACCTAAAATCTAATCATTTGATTAATTAAGATGGCATCTTAAGTATTTTTGAAAGGTAAAAGCAGATGGTTGAAAATTGATCATATAGGGCGGCTCCTGTGGCTCAGTGAGTAGGGAGCCAGCCCCATATACCGAGGGTGGCGGGTTCAAACCTGGCCCTGGCCAAACTGCAATAAAAAATAGCCGGGCATTGTGGTGGGCGCCTGTAGTCCCTGCTACCTGGGAGGCTGAGGCAAGAGAATCGCCTAAGCCCAGGAGTTGGAGGTTGCTATGAGCTGTGATGCCACAGCTCTCTACCAAGGGTGATAAAGTGAGACTGTCTCTAAAAAAAAAAAAAAAAAGGATCATATAAGTATAAACACACTGATATATAGTATACGTATGTATCTAAATATGTATGTATGTGTATATGTATATATATGCAGAGATGGATAAAAAAAATTTTTTTAAACAAACTTAGAAACATACAAGTTTAGCCATTTCTATGGCTAGCTTAAAGGAGTTTTCCTCTGGGTCAGCATTCATTTAACTCAAATAATAATAAAAGTAAGCCAAAAATCTCACTGTTAGGTGGTTAAAGCTTGGGCTTCTGAGTTCAGTCCCACTTCTCCAACTTATTAGCTCTATGACCATTAAGTCACTTAGCCTCTCGGCCTCAGTTACCTCATTAATAATAAAATGATTCTGTTTTACATTTTACTGTACTGTTGTGAAGAGATGGCTGAAAAACCTCTTAGCAGACTAGCATATCTTTGAAATTATAGTAAACTCAATGTTTCTGAAGGTTACCTTCACTTTTGTGATACAAGGATGATGTGGAATTAGGAAAGTCTATTCCCCTACCCCAAAGGAAAATTATTTAGTAACTCATTGAAATCTTTTTTTGTTGTTGTTGAGACAGTGTCTCACTATGTCACCCCTAATAGAGTGCTGTGGTGTCACAGCTCACTGCAACCTCAAACTCTTGGGCTTAAGCAATTCTCTTGATTCAGCCTCCCAAGTAGCTGGGACTACAGGCATCTATCACAATACCCGACTATTTTTTTTTTTTTTTTTGATTGTAGTTGTCATTGTTTGGCAGGCCTGGGCTAGATTCGAACCCTCCAGCCAGCTTCAGTGTATGTGGCTGGTGCCCTAGCCACTGAGCTACAGGCACCGAGCCACTCATTGAAATCTTGATTGAAATATGCAGTTTGTGAGTGTATATAAGCCAAATGCATGTATTTTCTACACAGATAAGAAAGCAGGATTTTCTTTTGGTAATGTACTTAGTTTACTTGGTTATAACTATAATGACATCACATATTATCATAGAATATTAACATCTGAGAGTCCATTTATTTACTTCCTCAGACATATAAGACATCTGTTTATTCTTATTAGCATTATTTATATGAGTAATGAATGTGAAGATGAATTAAACAAGCATCTTGCAGTCAGCTTATGGTCTGGCTGCAGAGATAAGGTATGCAAACAAAAAATACAAAATACTGAAAATAAGATAAATAGTACAAGATTGAAATGGAGTGACAAGTGTTTGAGCAAAGACTATTTCTAGTTGAGAGGATCTGGTTGCTGAATAGCCTTGAAAGTAGAGGGAACATCATGAACCAAGGTACAACATTAGAGTGAACAGGGAGAAGTAGTACCAGCAAAAAGTTAAAACCACTCCAAAGCAAGGGGACATTCAAAGATCAATTCAAGATCAAGGGGATATTCAAAGAAATTCAAAGGTCTAGAGTGGTCCATTTGTCCATGGCCCTTTCTATAAGTGGTTCTCTTTCTTTTGCCCTAGGCCATATGACTTACTCTTTTTTTTTTTTTTTTTTTTTTGAGACATAGTTTCACTTTGTCACCCTTGGTAGAGTGCCATAGCATCATAGATCATAGCTCACAGCAACCTCAAACTCTTGGACCCAAGCAATTCTCTTGCCTCAGCCTCCCAAGTAGCTGGGACTACAGGCACCTGCCACAACGCCCAGCTATTTTTAGAGACGACGTCTCGCTCTGGCTCAGGCTGGTCTTGAACCTGTGAGCTCAGGCAATCCACCTGCTTCGGCCTCCTAGAGTGCTGGGATCATACCACTTTCTCTTAACAGTAATCATGATTCAGTGAGGCCTGTTTCTTAATGGAGGTGGTGAGGTGCGGATCAGAATCTCTTTGGAGTCCTGGTAAGAGGGGAAGATGGAGGGCAAAGATAGAGTTTGACAGTACAAACTCAATATTCTAATAGATCTTTTTACTGGGAATCATAGATTGGTGATGTCTCAGAAATTTTCTATCTTATAAAAATCATGAAATAGTATCAAATTGTTCCCCAGCTCAAAAGCTTAAACCAAATGAGTCTTATAATCTCAATATAATTTTGTAATAGAGTCTAACTCATTTTTTGATATTTGACTGCTGACATTTTCAAAACCCAGTTTTCTTCTGCCCCATATCTGGACTTGCCAATAGGAAAGCACAGGTCCTTCCCTCTTTGGTGCCAGAGAGAAGTTTAAACAACCTAAGCTCTAGCTGATGGAGGGCAGCCCTCACTCCAGTCTTACCTCCAAGTCACTGTAAAACAAGCTGCTCTCCTTTCCCTGCTCAAGGCATTTCTGGACCTGCTCAAAAACCTGCACTGCTCTTTCCAGAAAGCCTCATTATATGAATAATAAACCTTTTTCATAGCGATTTTGTGCAAGTGTGGCATTACCAGTCTCAACATCTGAACCGAGTTTGGTAGGGGGAATTCTCCCTCTTGTAGGATGAATGTAACACTTGATAAAACAAGTGGACGCTCTAGATCACCACCACCACTGGAGGGAGGGCTTTCCTCTTTTGCTTTGATTTGCTGACTGGCTTTGTTGCTGGCTAGTGTGTTTGAGTCATTGTCTGCTGGCAATCTGGGCTTTGAGCTCTCTGCTTTGTGCATTTGCTGGGCCCTGCCAAGCCTCTGTTACAGATTTACTCAGCTAAGTTGGAAATGTCGATAATTGGCATTTTAAGAGCAGGAGCAAAGTGGCTGTGGGTTGTGTGTCTCAGTCCACTTCTGTGTCTCTGAATTGTGTCTGGATTCCAGCATAAGCTGTGACTGTCACTAAGCTCAGGGCAATGACTTTTACCCTGTGACTTCTAGTTGTCTCAACCAGGTGTTGCCCCAAGCTGTGCAGTGCTTAGAGGAAACACTGACTGCTGTACAATATGCAGGCTGGTTAGTGGTCACTGGTGTGGAGGAAGACCATGTGGGATGCATGGCCTGCCGTCCCCAAAGCAGACAGTTCACTAGGACTTTACAAATTGCCTTTGTTGCTGCTACTTCCTGTGCTACTGTGCTCAGAAAAAAAGATCCTGATCCTCAGGATTATAGGGCAAAGCATCCATGGCACCATGGCATAGCCGAGGAGTCCATTCAAACATGACCTAAGTACAGGATCCTTAAACCCAAGCAACAGTTGACATCAGAGACACTCTAACCCTGATGATATCAATCTATGACATTATGAAGGAAGAAATTTATAAACACAAACAAGAGAGGACTTTCTTCTCTCGCCGCCCATACGCCACCACGAAACAATATGCAATAACCACACACACACACACACTCTCTCACACACACATCCCACTTAGATTCAGGGGGAAGAAACAAAAAACTGAAACAAATGTCCCTAGTTTGACACAATTAGAAATCTAAAATTTACTAAATTTATACGACAACAATAAAACAAGATAAAAGGTTGCTAATTGGCTCCTGCATCTCTACAACCCAAGTTCTGAATTAACTTAGCATCTGCTGAAATGCACCCATTGTCAAACCTCCAGGCCTTGATCACTTCTAGGGTTCAAATTCAGTTATATCTGGATTTCCTCTAAATGTAGAAAGGTATCTCAATAATCTTAGGAGAGTACCTGAGGACATTTTAGGACATGAAAGGAAGATGTGTAGGTATGCCTCCACTCAATCATCATTGCATAAATTCTCCGTAGCCATAGCACCTAGTACCCTAAAATATTCCACAGTGGACACAGATGGTATAACCCAATGAGTAATTAAAATTGTATTAAGTCTTTGGCACTTACAAATCAGCTGTCTAAAATGGGATGGTATGGACCTTCCCCTTTCCCATTAGTTAAAATTGTTACTATGGCCCAGTTTAAATTAAAACAGGGCCTTTAAGGTTTGAAGCCCATATACCAGACCTATTTAGAGAATAGTTATTATCCCCACTGCTTCACCAAGTAATGGCCCAATTTAGCCCATTCAGAAACCTAGAAAGCATGAATGGCACTTCCCAGTGGGTTACGGCCATCTTAACACTCAAATTCCACCCACTGAACATCCCATATCAATATTACTAAAATTATATCATCCAGGCAACAACTGCTAAATACTTTGTACTCATAGGTTTGGCTAATATGTCCAGCACCTATTTCAATAGCCTCAGCCCTAATTTTCCTTCGCCTTCAAAGGAGCTGTTCCCTTTTTGTGATACCTTTTTACTCAGCTACCTATGGGGTACCTCAATAGCCGTGCCTTCACTCACTATTTGCAGACAAGATCTTAGTGACATCTTTCTCCAGAGCCCAGAAATGACATCACCCCAATCCCATCATCCTCCAGGTGGATTCATTCAACGTACTCATCGAGGACATAAACACTTACAATAGAGCCCACAAAATAAGGGAAGAACTGTTGCCCCACTCATAGCACCAGGTCCTTCCACCTTGGATAAAATCCTGAAAGCTTCTGATGTAAGGGTCATTCCACCCCTGACACCTGCAAGAAACAGCATCTACAGTGTTAAAATCAGCCCAATTTGATTTAATTCTTTGAGGGTTCTGGAGACAACATATTCCTCATTTACAAATTTTACTTACTCCCATTTATGCTGTTACAGCCACCTTGATTGGGAACCTGTGTAACAAAAGGCACTAGAATTATAGAACCATGCACACTTCAGTGAGTGCCTTTCCAAAAGTCCTGAACTGAGATGCTTTGGCAACCTCCTCTCATTCCTTCTGAAAGTATCTGGACCATGCTTGATGGTCACATGTCTCCCACAGATATCTAATGCAAGAAACTGCAGCCCCACATTATCAGAATACAATTCCTGGCTGCATGCTGGGCTCTGCGAGCCTTTGATTCCATACCCAACTGCCTACTATGCCTTGGATAATGGGAGTAGCACCCTGAAAGTTCAGCTTAATCCCTGAGGCCTTCTTGCTATAGAGACAAACCTGGCATAACCCATCTGTAAAAGAACCCTGCTCCCAATCCTCAGTTCCTTGGCAGATATGTCCAGCACTGGGAAAAGTCACCTCTATTTTCAGGCCCTGTGGATATCTGGAGAGCCTTTGGAATCAGCTGAGTTAACAGCAAAGGGAGTTTGTACACTTTGTGGATTGTATTACATCCATCATACCTGGTACAGCTTACTGGGAAGCTCCTGATGTTTAGCCCTTACTGGGACATCCCTAATAATGGGATGGGACCCAAGAGTCAGCACAACCTTGTAGCACTGAATGCCTTGGCCAAAAGTCAGCCCATCTGTACAGTTCTGTAGACTCATGGACCATTGTCAATGATCTGCTCATCTGCTCCAGCCAGTGGCAGCAAAACCTGGATAGTTCCCTATCCAAGGTTGCCTCTTTGGGGTAAAGAACTCTGAATCTCTTACCTCATAGATACCCAGAATGTGTAATAAATCAAGTCTGCTCTGTACATACTAACTCCTTAATAAAAGCCCTCACTAAGACATTCTTTCTCTCCTTCAGTGTCACAGACATTATTGATAGTGACAAAGGCATTCATTTCACTTTCCAAAATGCACAATGTTGGACTCTTGTACAAGGCATTCAATGGAACTTTCACCTTCCTTACCAGCCTCAGGCTGCAGACCTCACAGAAAGCCATAATGGCTTACTTTAAAAAGTTCAAGTTCAATTAAATGAAACATGGTGCATTTTAGTCATCAATCATCAGCGGTGAATTGTAATTAACATTCTGACTCCATTCTTGATATTTGCCTGCTGAGTTTTTAAACCCTGCTACTTACTCCCTCTTCCTCTTCAGCCTCACATCTGGGCAAATTAATAAGAAGGCCTAGTTCCTATCTTTGGTGCCAGAGGGAAGTTCAATCCATGCCAGCCCCAGACTGTACCTGGGGACTGACTCTCCCTAATCCTATGCTCTCCCACCCAGCCCAGGCTCCTGTTCCTGCTCTCTCAAGCCCTTTTGGGGCCTGCTTGGGAGGCCTCTTTGCTCTCCCAGAAGCTTCCATTATATGAGTGATCCATCTTTTTATATTCTCTTGGGGTGTGTGTTTCATCATCAGTCTCAACATCTGAACCAAATAAAGGAGGGGGGTCCATCCTGCTACGTCAGAGTGACCACAGATTTTTTAGAGTTAAATATTGAAAACAACTTCCTATTATGGTGAGTAAAAAATTTCTTAATTTCTGAGCAACCTCATGAATAAAACCACATGCTTTGTGAAATGACATTTAGTATTTAAACTTAGAAATAATAAATCTCTAAATCTCTCAGGCCCCCGGATCTGAAACGTTTTTGACATATTTAATGATTCTATAATAGTCCTAGAAATAAATGAAAAATATCATGGCTCAAAGGATGGAGAGGGATTAAACATGCATATTACCCCACCTAATCCAAGACATGGGGGCTGGACTAGGAGAATAAAACTTGCACTAATTGACACACTGGAGGAAAGGTCACATATGAATGGACACACAGACCCTGGCATGAAAGTCTAATTGTTAACCACATAAAAGGTGCAAATGATAAAGCAAAAACCCTGGAAATATGCATCCTTCCCTTCTACTCTGGTGGTTGATAGCTACATATTCCTGTTTTGTTCTCCTCAGTGAAATGGACTTGTTAACTTCAGCCTCCTCACTGTGTACTGGGACTATTCTTCAATGCTCCATAACATTTTACACACAAGTTAAAAGCTGGCTCAAAATGAACAGTGTGTGCAGCCTCTCTGAATGAAATAAAGCCTCTCTAAATAAAATGTCAGAAGCAATACTGGATGCGACAAGGGGAAAGCAGTTTGCTCAGGAAACAGATAGCAAAAGGAAAACTTTATTTTTATTCTAGAAGATACGTAGTCTTACCTTCTCCTATGACTTCAATTACCTGCGCATCTGTGTGCCAAATTTTTATTTTTCATGTCTTACCTTCCTTTTTATCCAGATTGGTATATATCCAGTTCCCCATTTTATGTTGTCAATCGTATATCCCTAAAGAACCTTAGACTTGGCATATTAAAAGCTGAATTCCGCTCTACTAGAACTGCTGTTCTTCCTTTTTCTCACTAAGCAACAACAGCATTCACTGTGGCACCTAAGCCAGAAAGCCTAGCACCATCTCCAACCATTTCCTCACATCTCACCTCCCACCTTCTACCATTCAATCATACAATTTTCATCATACTAACAACTTAATATTTTCATATACATTTCATATATATTTATTCTTTTCTTAATCTTCATGGATGCTATATTCTAAGCTGCTATTATTTTTCTCCTTGAAACACTACTAGAACTAATTAACTGATCTTCCCGACTCAGAGCTGACATCTCACATACACTTCCTCCCACCCCAAGTCAAGCCCAATCCAACAGTAGCCAGAGTCATATTCTAAAAGGCAAATGCTAACAATAATATATAAAACCTAAATAGTCTTTCATCACTTCTGAACGTTCAAATTTCTTAACACAGTCTACACATCCCAGTGGAACCGTCTTCCTGCACATCCATCTTTCTGAGTTTTTCTCACTACCACTTTCAGCCCTCCTCCCCCTCCATCCGTATGTTTTCTTATCTCAGGGACTTCCTTGTACATTATTTTATTGCAACCTGAAACACTTTCCCTCTCTCTGCCTGCCTGTGTTGGCTTCAATCTTAGCTCCTTCAAGTCCCCCAGAATGAATTTTCTGGCCCACCTCACTACTGGAGTCAGTGTGTGAACCACACTTTGTCTTACCTATCTTTTTTCAAGACTAGAAGAAGCCCTGGGAAACAGTGACATTTAGTTTACTGCTATATCTGCAGCATCCACCTAAAACACAGGAGGCACTATAATAATTGCCGAACAAAACCAGCACAGAGGGTCAGTCTGGTTCATATGTTGATGTGTCAAAATACTTTGGTTTACAATTAGCACCAGCTGGTTATGCTACCTCCCACTCCTCCCACTGGCTGTCTCCCTCATCTAGCTGCAACAGAAAATGGGGTATGGTGGAAAGGTGGAAGGATTGGGGTTCCCTCTGATTTGCTTTTCCTCAGAGAGTCTTCTTGTCTATAAAATAATTGAACATCATATTCCCTTCTGGACACAGCCTACACTTTCTTAGTGCAAAGTCACCACTGGAAGAGAAGGCTCAAAGAGATACCCTTCCATTGTGTGGTATGTGAGTTATATTTCAACAAAGCTGTTACAAACAACAAAAAAGAGATACCTTTGGACATATGGTCTCTTGACTTGCCTGCCATCATACTTCCTGGGATGGAGAAAGGAAAAGAGAGAGTACTAATCCTAGGTGAGTCCTAATCCTGTTATTAATTTATGATTCCCTTTGAACAACTTTCTTCTCACTGGGACCCCATTTTCCCCATCCATATTAATAGGTTTTTTATACTAAGATCGTTCCGGTTATAAATTTCAACGATCCTGTATAGGACTTCCTGACTCAAGGAAGTAGCCCCTCACTCCCTGGGCATCTGTAGAATGGTAAGAACCTCAAGGACAAAGAGTTATAAGGAGGACAGCCTGAGTCTAGGGGCTGTAGGTCAGAATGAAGACAACCAAGGCCAGCTCTGACCCAGTTCAGCAGTTATCAAGTTGATCTCTAAGGCCTGTCCCAGAGCCTACACTCTGACCCAAAACCCCTGGGTGTTGCTAGGAAACAAGGATGTGGAGCCGGCTGGCCAGCATCATACAGGCTTAAATCACGCTGATCTGTCTGCCTCTTTTTTCATTCTTCCTAAGTGCTTCTAATTGTTGCAGGGAGAAGAGGAGTGTCTCTCAAAGAGAACACTCAAAGAGTGCCCACTGTAGCTAAATAATAGTAAAATGTAAATAATGAGAAGACTGGCGAAAGAAAAGAAGAAAGGGCAGACAAGAGCGAATACCTTTTGCCAACTCTGTGGTTTGGGACTGTATATTTTTACACCTCACCCCTGAATCTCAGTTTCTTAGGCATAAAGATATCAACTTTACAGCATTGCTTGTTGTAAGGATTAAATGAAAATGGTATATGTGAAGTGCCCAGCATTCTTCCTGGCATATAGTGAGTTCTCAGTCCATGACACCTGTCGTTATGGGGTACAGTAGAGAATGGGGACTTTGGGGTCAGAGAGTCCTGGGATGCAATCTTGTTTCTGGCTATAATCAACTATGCCACCTTGAGCAGATGTGTTTTCTCATTTGGAAGATGGAGATAATAATCTGGACCTCACAGGGTAGTTAGGAAGAAGATCATGCAAGTAACTAGCCCATAGTAGAAAGTTAACACATGCAATCCATTGTTTCCCTCTCCTTTGGCAGCCTCTCCCCAGACACACACACACACCTACACATTCTTTTTGAACAATATGGGCTTGGTATTCAGCTGTGCAAACATGCTCCGTGTGCCCTACTGCTGAGATCCAGGTAGTGCTATCTGACAATTTTGCCTTCTGCCCCTACCTCCAGGTCATCGAGAGCTCAAATTCAATAGCCAGCGATTAGCCAGGGAGAAACAGCCATGACTTAGGAAGTTTGGCAGGAAGAGTACATATGCCTTAAGCTGTGTTCTCAGAACTGCAAAGAACTACACTGTTATGCCTTTTGCTTGGGAAAACTAACAGTAACAATAAAACCTCATTGGCTTAATTATGTCTTATGATAGCTAGCATTTCCTGAGCATTGATTATATTCTAGGTGTAGTGACATTGATTTTCCAAACATTGTTTCATTTAATTCTCCTAACAACACTGAAAGATAAGTCTTAGTATACCCATTTCAGAGATAAAGGAATTAAGGCTCTGACAACCAAAAGGACTTGACCTAAGTCACACATCTGACAGACAGATGACTCACACACAGCTTGATGCGTGTTGTTATTTGTTGACACTTTTACCTTTGGTAAGAAGGCAGGCACCAATGACCGACTTATGTTGAGTTCCTACTATAGACCAATTAGTCACATGATTTCAAACCATAGTCATAAGAACCATGTGAGGTCCAAATGTTTGTTTATTTTTCCTCCAACTATTTCCTTGGTATCTCTCATACTAGCCTATTGTTTAAAATTAATTTGAGACATTTTTGGACATTTAGCTTTCCTATCTGTGACATTTCTCAGAGGCAATGTAAGTTTCCCTAGTTGGGATTCCAAGGCACAGTGGTATTCAAAATTCTAACAAAGAAGTCAGTGGCATTGCTTAGGAGCACCTGAGCAGAGCTAGGCACTATTGTTCCTAACTGGTCCAAGAGGACGTGGCATCCCCCACAGGTTCCAGGCCTTTTCACACATTCAGCTTGCATGTGTGTCCTCTTGCCTGGAATCTCCCTCCTCTCCACCTTCCCAGATGGCAAATGCCACACACCCTCCAGGGTTCTGCTTAGAAATCTCCTCCTCCAGGGAAACTTCCCAGCCCACCCTACGTGTGGTTTGGGGCCCAGCTCTCACTCTTTGTACACATGCGTGCCTATGCTTGCCTCTGTCACAGAATTTGTCAAAAGGCTGGTAATTGTCTGTTCCCCTGCTAGTCTTTTGCCATTTGACTGTGAGCTCCTTGAGAGCAGGGGCTGTGTCTCACCTTGGCATCCTTAGCACCTCATACAGAGTCTCACATATATTAGGGTCGTAAGAGCTACTATGTAATGATAAAGGGTGAGAAAAGATAAAGGAAAGAGGCAGAGGGGGAAGGAAAGTGCCTTCAGGGTGTGGCATCCCAGAAGACTGCCTGTGCTCAGGTTGGCAGATTAGACCACTGACGATGACCTAGAAGACTACCTTTCTTCCCTCCAGACCACTTTGTTCTCACTAACCAGCTGAAGCCAGAGAGATAAGAGTTCCACATTTGTCTCCAGAGAGATCCTCATTTTCAGTGAAAGACTGTTGAGAGAAAAGGGCCGTATCTAACAGGCCTGCTCTCTCAGGCCGTGTTTCCCCTCTTGGGACTGCGCCTGCAATGGGGAGATGAGTGTGGTTTGGTCCCAGTTTGAACAGAGTCAGGGTAACCAGTTTACAGCAGTGACAATCTCTGTCACTTCCCCCAAAAAGGAGGACAATGGAGACAGTCTCCAGGGTTATTATTTCGGCAATGATGTATTTTGTGTGTATGTGTGTGTGCGTGCACAATCACACATACCCTGAAATAAGATAATGGGAAATCTGCCAACCAATTACTGTGCCATCTATGAGTATGTGAGGAGTTTTGATAACCAGTAATCTTTTAATTCACTCTAAATTTTCAGGAGGTAGAAGAACAAAAATGCTTCTAGCTGGTTCTTACATTTTTTCCTTCACAACTTCAGGTTCTAATTGATCACATAAGCTGACCTCAACTTTACCATCTGTAGAATGGGGATGCTTAGCCTAGATCAGTGGTTCTCAACCTTCCTAATGCTGGGGTCCTTTAATACAGTGCCTGTGGGTCACAACCCACAGGTTGAGAACCGCTGGCCTAGATGGTAACGGAAGATACCTTACCCAAGAGTCAAGATTTCTTACTTTCACGTCCACGACGGACGTCACTAAGCAATCACAACACTTCTTCCCTCTGAGCCTGGTACTGGCCTGGAGTCTCAGTATTGCAGGCGGTTGCTGCTGTTTGATTATAATGGGCACATAAAGAAGAACTCAGGCCCGGCTATATGATTTCTAAGGCCCCTTCCAGCTCTCACTTTTTAAAGTTTAGGGCCCCCAAGCTAAAATGTGGAAACAAGTTGGGCAGGTATTTGGTGAAGTAAGAGAATTTTTCCACCCCTGCCCAAGCTAAGGATCTCTGAATCTTAGCTTTTCTCAGTTCTTTCAACTGTGGATAAGAGAAACATAACAGGACAGGACACGGCTCCCTTGGGTTTGAGGCCAACATCTGAAGAGCTCTCCGAGGCTGCCGCTGCCTACTTGGATGAACACTGACTTCGTAAAGAAAGCAGCCTGGGTTCAAATCCCTGGTCTGCCAAGCTCCCTGGTGTGAACTCTGACAAGTCACCTCACCCTTCCGAGCTAGGCCTCCTCAAGCGTGAAATGCGGCAGATAAAGACGCCCCGGGCACAGACTTGTTTCGAGGATTAAATTGGATGAAATAATGGACGTGGACGTGCTTTGTGAGACCCGCTGCACTGAGCACGCGCAGAGGATTATTGTTCTCGGGACGCGCCAATAGGAAAAAGACTAGGGTGTTCCGTTCCAGATGGACTCAATCTAAACGCGGGAACAAATGCTTTTCTTGGTAATTTCATCTTGTGGAAACGGCAGTCTCATGGGCCTATTTGTGTTTAATGAACCACATCCTGTATCGTCTTTGTGCATGGTTCTGAGGAGAAAGAAGTTGGCTCTCTCGTCTGGCGTGCTGCGGGCCAGCGAGTGTCCAGCTCGTATTGTATTTAACCTCCTCCCTGCTGCCTGCTTTCTCCAAGAAAATGGAGAAACGGCCCTACAGCTGGACTGACCCTACAAAAAACTGGGCAAAGGGAAGTAGTCCCACCACCATGCTGGGCACCTAACACAGACTAATGAGGTCAGGCTGGCATTTGTAACCCAAGTTGCAGCTGAGTATGAGGTTTGAATTACCCTGGAGCACACAGCTTGGGAATTGGAGCAGGACAGGTTTGAGTCCACAGCCAAAGCCAGCGCTCTCAGATCTTCAGCAAAGTGCTTCTATATATCAGTAGTCTTCATCCTTTTTGGATTCAGAGAATCCTGAGATTTCAAGGAATCTATCATCCCAAATAAAACACAAATGCAGACAAACAACACTTTGCCTATAATACGAAGGCATTTATGACCCTCTCAGGCTCACTCATTCATTCATTCATTTCAATAAACATTATTGAACACTATCTATATGCCAGGCACTGGCTAGGCATTATGCCATAATGGTTAGCCAAGCAGATATGGTCCCTGCCGTCACAGGGCTTGCAGGGCAGTAATAGACAGACATAAATTAATGGATGTGAAATTACAAGCTGGGGCTGTGCATAGTAAAGGAGTATCATTCGATGAGACAATGTAGCAAAGGCTCCTGACCTATCCTGGGGCTTCTCCAAAGTATTCCTGAGAAAGTGACTTTTGAGTTGAGTGATCTGAAGGAAAAAGGAAAAATAAAACAAAAAGAAAGGCAGCAGAAAGCCAAGTTGCAAAGGCGATTACAACTTGTTCTGGAACCTTAAGGAAGGCTAGTAGGGCTGACAGGCAGAGAGTACAGAGACATATGGGGCCAAAGAGGTTAGTTGGAGACAAGTTAGATCTGATACAGCCTCGAGGCCATGGGAAGGAGCTGAGAAATTATCCTCAGGGTAATGACAAGGCACTCAGGAGTTTATTCCAAGGATTAGCCTGACAGGATCTCCAAGGTAGAAATATCCTGTGATGATTAATTTTGTGTGTTAACTTGACTGAGTTCCTAGGTATGTGATCAGGCAGCATTCTGGGTGTGTCTGTGAGGGTAATTTTGGGTGAGATCAACATCTGCATCTATTGTCTCAGTAAAGAAGATTGGGAAAGCTCCCTCATGTGGGTGGGCTTAATCCAGTCAGTCGAGGGATCAATTTAGTCAGTCGAGGGATCAATTTAATAGAACCAAAAGGCTGACCCTCCTGGTCTTTTCTTGCCTTCAGACTCCAACTGAAACATCTAATCTTGGGTTTCCAGCCTGCCAACCTTCAGACTAGAACTTATACCATTGACTATCCTGGTTCTCAGGTCTTCTAACTCAGACTGAAAGTATAGCACCAGCTCTCCTGTGTAGATATTAGAACTTCTCAGCCTCCACAATCACCTAAGATAATTCACTATAATAAACCTATATGTACCTCTCTCTCTACCTCTCTTTCTCTTACACACACACACACACACACACACATATACACAGATGAGGTTAGACAATTAAGTTTGCACACTCATCCTAGAAAAAGTGCTACGTACCTCTTTGCTGAATACCACTTAAAAGTACTCCCCTTGGGAAGCTTTGCACTGATGCCAGTGCCATGCCCACTCTTCAAAGCAATTTTGGAACTCTTATCCTGGAATGGCCATCGAAGCTGTTGTCAGATTACCCTTGATGTCCTGAATGTCATGAAAATGTCTTCCTTTCAATATTCCCTTTATCTTTGAGTAAAGAAAATAGTCACTGGGGGCCAGATCTAGTAAGTAGGGAGGGCGTGCCAATACAGTTATTTATTTATTTGCTAATAGCTCCCTCCTTTGCTAATAGCTTATAGTGCCGTGTAAGCTGGCGCACTGTCATGATGCAAGAGCCCATTTTTTTTTTTTTTTTGAGACAGAGCCTCAAGCTGTCACCCTGGATAGAGTGCTGTGGCATCACAGTTCACAGCAACCTCCAATTCCTGGGCTCAAACGAGTCTCCTGCCTCCGCCTCCCAAGTAGCTGGGACTATAGGCGCCCGCCACAACTCCCGGCCATTTTTTGGTTGCAGCCGTCATTGTTGTTTGGCGGGCCCGGGCTGGATTCGAACCCGCCAGCTCAGGTGTACGTGGCTGGCGCCTTAGCCCATTGAGCCACAGGTGCTGAGCCAAGAGCCCATTTTTGTACAAACTTTTCTCATGCCAAGATTTTCAGTTAGGATTTTCCAAGCTCTTGCTCTGTACATGTTTACTTGGTCTGCTATGCTTCTCATAGTCAGCTGATGATTTTGACACACAATTCAACATGTTTTTGCAATATTTTCATCTGTTCTGTGCACGGAGGTGAGTTCACAAACTTAATTGTCAGACCTCATATATCCATCCTTTTAGTTCTGTTTCTCTGAAGAAGCCTCACTAATGCATATAAATCCTCAAGACTGCTGTGTAGTCAGAACTGGTAGGGGCGGGCGAAGAGGCCAGAGTCTGGGGAGAAGGCCAAAGCTGGAGTCCAGGGAAGCTGGACAGGTTGCCTGGGTCAGGATGGCAGCAGCAGATAGAAAGAAGTGGGCAAATTCAAGAGCTACTTGGAAACGGGGGGAACAAAAAAGAGGGGGGTATTGAGGATTCCTAGGTTTCTGGCTCTGCCCCTAAACAGATAATGGTGCTTTTTTACTAGAACACAGAAAAGTACTAGGTTGTGTGGGGTGGAGTTTGAGCAGCCAGGGGAGCGGGCATGACAGCAAATATCAGAGGAAAGCTTGGAGGTGTAGCATACATGGGAGTCATGAGAGTAGGGATGGCAGCAGAGAGTGTGACAGAGTCCCTACAGAGACAGTCTAGGAAGAGGGGCCAATAAATCAGGCTCCAGCCAACAGCCTCTGCTGATTTGGCAGAAGGGGGATGAGCCTGTGAAGGACAGCCAGGTGCAGCAGGCAGGCAGGGAGGGGCAACCAGGAAGACCCAGTGTCAGGGGAACAAACACAGAAAGTGCCCCAAGCAGAAGGCTGTCAACTCTGCCAAATGCTACTGAAAGGTCAAGCTGCTCCCTGATGCTGCTTCCCTGGGGAAGCAAACCAAGCCCCAGCAGGCCTCAGATCCTGAGAACAGCTCCATTTCTGCTGTCTTTGAAGCAGCTTCCCTCCGGAAACTGAAAGCCCCTAGAGATTTCTCTTTGCTCACATCAACCCCTTGGCCATACCTGTCCTCGCAAGAGGAGGTGACACTTGATGAATCTTTCCCTTCTCCTCCCCCACCCCCAGCTTCTGAGCTGCCTTTCAAATAGCCACAAACTCCTTTACAAAAGAGTGTAGGAATGTTTCAGCTGACAATCACAGGTGCATTGTAATTCAAATGGAAATGCAGACATACATTCCCTTGGACAGCCTGGGAAAATTATAATAGAGATAAAACACCTTTTAAAAGTGGGGACATGTATTTATCTCTGGGGACATCGCTAAACCATGGATTCTCCCAATCTAAACTCAAGAGCAGTGCAAGCTTCATGTGGAGAATGTCCTTCCACAGGGGTCACCTAGGCAGTGAACTTGGCAGAGGCAGGTTAATTGTAGATATTTTTTTTGTTTCTAGTCTCTTTTTCTCTCCATTTCTCTTTGTGGACTTTGGCATGCCTTCCTTTGTCTGTCTCTGTTTTTCTGTCTCCTCCTCCCTTCCCTCCCTCAGTCAGTGTCTCTCACACTCCCTCTCTCATGGAAAATGAACAATTCCTACACACACACACACACACACACACACTTCACCTTCCACAATCACTTTCTCTATAAAAAAGAAGGTAAATTCTTTTTCCCGAATGGAAATTCGGGAAACCTATCAGACTGGTAATTTCTGCGTCCACCACTATCCTCCCTAAGGAGAGAATGACAGAGGATGACGCAACTCAAGACCCCTTCTGAACCCTCCGTGCAGTCCAGCTTTGCAGCATTCCCCTTTCACTGCCTTCAAACCTGCAGCTAAACTCCCTGAGGCTCTCCACCCCAGGTCAGTCTAGCCCTGTCTTTGGTCCTAGGTCAAATGACAAGACATAGGAGTAAATTAGCACCTACATCGCCCCTACTTATAGACACTTGAGCCTGTGTGCACTTGGGTATGCACATGAGCACGTGTGCGCGCGCACACACACACACACACCCAGGACCAGGGTAACCTGAGTGCATGTGGCAGCCATGCATGGATGGAGTGGCGGCTGGATAAAGATAATAATTAGCTGCCCACCTCACCCAATTGCTAGATGGGGCCATCCCTTGATCTATTTTCTTATTCGGTCTGAACAGTGACTGCATTTTGCATACGGGGACAATGATCTCAGTGAGTGACTCAATTTGCCCAAGATCACCCAGCTGGTAAGAGGTTGAGCTGGGATTTGGACTGGGGTCCATCTGATTGCAAAATCTGTGCTTTATCACCAAATGAAGAAGTTTTTCATTTCTTCCAAGGCAACCAGAGGAAGGGTGTCTGTAAACAGGGAGCTCTAATTGTGATTTAAGGCTCACGTATCAAGGTCTATCAAGGTCATAGCTAGGAAGAGTGTGTGAATATCAAGTCAAAGGGTGAAATGGAGCCACAGCAGGGGAGAAAGGGAGCTTTTCAAAATGCAGAAGGGTCAAGAACACAGCAGCCTGTTGTGTGTGTTTCACACTAGGGCAAGAGACTCAGGACCTCTGATAGTGCCTGCAGTGGGGTCGAGGTGATGGTCAAAGGAACCCGACAGGATGAACAGCTTCCATTGTAATCATGCCTGGGACTTGGGGCTTCTAGGAATGACTTTGGCTATTCAGTTGCCTCCTCAGACCCAGCTTTTCCTGGATTCCATGAGGCTCTCCCTTATTGACCTGTGTTCCAGTGCCCTGCAGACTGCTGCGAAGCCCAGAATCCCCACCTGGTGGTAGAAAACTCCACCTGCTTTCTGCCTGCATCTTGTCAGTGGTTCTTAGCATGCCTGGTGCTCCCTCTGGAATCAGCAGTGAAAGCTAGGTCTGTTATTCTAGCTTTTATTTTTGTCCTGTTATCGAGAAGAAAAAGCAAAAGATCTGGACCACCGCACCTCATTTCTGTCTAGAACAGACATTGCTAGCGGATCATAGCTCTTTCCCAATGGTCTCAATGACTTGCAAATAGTGGTGCAGACAAGCCACTGCCCAGCTGATCAGAACTGGCACACGAGAGCTACAGGCTATAATATTATAGTGACTGGGTATCCTGCCTCGTACCACCCAGCTCTCTACAATGTAGGAACAGAGCAAATGTCTCACCACCTGGGGGGCCCAGCACCTGGCACAAGGTGGGCAGAGAAGTAGCACTTGGGAAATGTTCAGTAAACAGAGGATTAATGAATGGTAAATGCGACTTTTATTTTTTCATGTGGAATGCACACTTAGAAGTACTTTAGGGGAATGAGAGTAAAACAAACCTCTCGTGGGAAACATTCTAATCAGGCACATTTTCTTCATCTTCCTTGTCTTCCCTGTAATTTCCTGTGGCTTCCACAACTAACAATAGTGGCCAAGGTCCCATCATTCCTAAACCCAGAAAAGCTGGAACATGTGTTTCTAGAGTCTGGGGACACTGAACCTAGGAGGAAGGAAGCCCTGGGTTCAGATAGGGATTCAAACACCATCTCCTTCACTAATGAACTGTGCCCCTTGGCTTCTCCAAGCTTCACGTTTCCCTTCTGCAAAGGGAGAAGGGGGTACCCTTGCCTGCTGTACTCCGTGGGGTGGATGGGAAGATCAAAGGAAGGCCATCTGCAAACTGTAGAGGGCGGCACACATGTTTATGGTTGTTATCCATACCTTATTTTGTCTATTTTCCCCAATCTACTCTACCAGGTTTGGCCTTTCTAGACAAGGAGAAACCACTGTCAAAACCTTAGATTTTGAAGATTTCATAGATCTTAAAGATTTCTAGAACCCCTCTCTGAGTTGGAAGTAAATCTGCAGGGCTTACCCTCTTCAAGTGATATATATAGTTCATGAAAGAAATAAGGGTCAAGGTCACCCATGGGCAAGGGACAGGACCAGGACCAGAGTCCTCACCTGATGCTCACAATTTTGTTTTATTTGAAGCTATTGTGTTTTATGTGCCTCCTGGATGCCAGGCATTTTACCTGCATGGTCATTTTGTTCTCCCAAAAGCCACACAAGGGAATTGCTATCTCTCATTCAACACCCAGGGAAACTGAAACTTATAAGTCACTTTACCTAAGGTAACGGGTAGGTGTGTGGAAAGAGGAATCAGGACGCCAAGTCCCTTCTGTCCTACCTCAGCACCAAGCTCTCTCCCCTTCTCACAATCTCTGCCCCCAGAGCCATTGGCCTCCAAGCTCAGGTCATCTTGGCCTAGTTTCCAGTGTGTAGCACATGTCAGTGACACGTAACTTACGGCTAGGGCAAGAAAGGATGCCAGCTATCTCTGAGTCTGAAGGGTTCTTTCAACTTCACAGCGGCAGATCCCAGCTTCTCATCTCCCCACTCACTAGCCTCACTCACAAACTTAAAACCAAAGTGTTTGATCTACTATCTAGGTGGTCATAGCAGGTGGCAACAGAGAGGTAGATACCCACACAGAACAGCTGACTGGGCTGCAGTGTATCCCCTGTGCTCTTGTTTGGAGCAAGTATAGATGATGGAAGGAAGAAAAGTGCCTTTGCAAAGCAGGAGCCAGGAGAGGAAAGCACCAAGTTCATCTGCTAAGTTGATGGCAAAGCAAGGTCTTGAATGAAGGGGACCCCCAGCTGCTGTTTAACATTCTTTCAGACCTTCTTCATGTAACAGATTCCATGCATTATCTATATAAAGGACAGGATTTTCTGGAATGAGAAACTCAAGTCCAGGGCCTAAAGGCAGCCAACATGGAGACGGGTGAGATTTAGCATCCGAGTGGTATCACAGGCCCCAACTGTGGTACAAAGCAAATTAGCTCAGTGGCCGCAGCAAGCAAAGGTTTTTATAAACATAACCTAATTGTATTACTTCAAAGTCCTGAAGCTTATTGCCCTGCTTAATGATGTGTCACATTATTTATAAGGTAGCACAATGAGACTTCTATTGATTTAATGCACTTCCTTAAAGACTGTCATTGTCACAGCCATAAAACGGAGCTATTCCCAGACAACTCAATTATATCCCTTGTGCCCATAAACCACCTCGTGCCCCACACAGTTGCACACAGGAAGCAGGAAGGGGTGAGAGCATGACTGGAGATGCAAATCCCTGGGGACAAAGGGAAGGGTTCTAGAGATGGCAAAGGCATGTGAGCCAGGACTTCATCCAGTCAGGTGATATGCGGACTCATGAGAAGCCCGAGGTGGTGGGTGTAGAACACCACAGAGGGGTCCTGGCCCTGCCAAGGGCAGCTATGTGCAAGCCTCCTTCTCCTCTCCTAGTCTTAGTTTTCCCAAATGCAAAACTGGAGTGCTGAGCTCAATGAGATTGTTAAGATCCCTTCTGACTCCCATATCCTGTGGTTGTATAATAGTACTGATGGTTGATTTTGTTCTTGGAGATAGGGTAGTCTGGCCATATGAAGAAGATGCAGGCAAGTTTTTAACATGGCTCCTCACCCTTTCCATCAATGGAGAGTCTTTCTTTTATAATTAATTGATAACAATAGCATTCATGATACCAGTAGCACTTCAGTGTAATTAAAAGAGGGAAAGAGCATGGGCTTCTGCAACCAGCCCAACTTGGGTTCCAATGTGTGTCTTGAATACTTGACTTGGCACAACTGACATTCATTTTATTCTTTGTGAAATAAGAGTACGAACACATTGACCTATTAAAATATGTATATGCATGTGTGCAATATTTTTAACTTTCTCGAAATGCTGGTATACAATCCCCTTAATGTGGGAATAGCTACTTTGGTGCCCATTTCATGGGGAAGACAGGTAGGAAAGGAATACCTTCCCAAGGTGAGTGGCCAAAACTGGTCTCTTGCAACCAGTCTGGGGAATTCCTAATAGCTGAGAATTAGAGGGAAGAAATATTGGGTGACCCTTCCTGAGGATAAAAGCCTCTCCATGGAACAGACTAGAAACTGTCCCCTTGGACATAGGGTGATTTTTGTTTTTTTTCCAGAGGAACAGGAGTTATCAGGTTCCCTGAGGAAGCAGGGAGAGAAGGAAGAATCAACACTCACCACCCTATCCTCAGCAGTTGTTTCAAGGAGAGGATACAGAAAATAAAGAGCCTGTATAGGAAGGCAGAAGTTCTAGAGCCCGTAATATTAACGTGAGGCCTCAGGAAATCACCGAACAAGAGTCCTGAGAAATCACCATAAGATACCTCACTCTGCCCGTGGGAAAACTGAAGCCCAGAGAGAGGCAGGCACTTGCTAAAGTCCACACAACTTACACGTGGCAGAGCCAGGATTCAGACCGAAGGCGCCTCATTTATCTGCGCAGCCGCCTTTCCCCTGTGCCCGCCCGGCGGCTGCCTCCAACACACACTCCAGGCTTACCTTTCTGGTACTGGAGCCACAGCTGCTGCTGGACCTTCTTGCTGGGGAAGTGAATGATGCAGGTGAGCTCGGAGCCATACAAGGCCTCTGCAATGTAGTGGGAGCCATAGTGCTGGATGAAGGACAACAGCTCCTCCCGACTGCTCTCCTTGGTCAGGATCTTGAGGACATTGGTAAAGCCTGGACAGGGGAAGAGCAAGGGGAGGTGGTCAGACCTGGGAGGCTCACAGCTAGCTAATCGTATAGGGCAGCGCTTTCCAGCCTGGTTTTGACACTTTCCCCTCCACTGCAGTAGCAGCCTACTGGCTGCACTAGTCCAAACGTGCACATCATTCCCCCATGTACACAGAACAGAATGCTCCCTCTCTGGCAGACACACAAGACACTACAGCTGAGAGGGAATCTACACGAGGAGAAAGCCTAGACTCAGTGACCTAGACCATGGGGACTTGAACATCACCAGCAGGACCTCAAAGCTGATGTCTACTGACTGCCCAGTTAATATGTGCTGGGCAAGCTGCAAGGTGGTTCAACTTCCTTCTCTAACTCAACTCCAGCCACAATGATACAACCTTAACAGCAAGAACTCCCATTGTGTAATGAGCAAGTTAAAGCGGAGAGACTGTGAGTCGCCTGCCTTGGCCCTCCAGCTGGAGGAGCTGGATTCAAACCCACTTCTGTCTTCACTACATAGAGGATGCAATTCCTACTGCACCAGATAAACCAGGGTTCCAATGTCCATGGCTGGACTCCTGAGGCTGCACTCACTCAGCTCAGCACATGCCCTGTGTCCACACAGCTGAGTCCTGGTTCAACTTCTCTTTTGATCTCTGCTATTGCTGCCCTGGGACAGTGGTGTGTTCTCTCTCCCTTGCTTACCACAGGGCATTCTTGATGCTCTATTTTCCTTAGTCTTTTTTTTTTTTTCTTTTTGAGACACAGCATCACTCTGTTGCTGTGTTAGAGTAGTGGTATCAGCATAGCTCACAGAAACCACAAACTGGGCTGAAACAATCCTCCTGCCTCAGCCTCCCCAGTGGCTGGGACTACAGGTACATGCCACCATGCCCAGCTAATTTTTCTATTTTTCTTCTTCTTTTTTTTTATTATTAAATCAAAGCTGCGTACATTAGTACAATCAAGGGGTACAATGTGCTGGTTTCATGTACAATCTGAAATCAATCTGAAATTTTTTTTTTTTTTTTTGTAGAGACAGAGTCTCACTCTATCACCCTCGGTAGAGTGCCATGGCATCACACAAATCACAGCAACCTCCAATTCCTGGACTTAGGCGATTCTCTTGCCTCAGTCTCCCAAGTAGCTGGGACTACAGGCACTCACCACAATGCCCGGCTATTTTTCTGTTTTTGCAGTGGAGGTCGGCCAAGGCTGGGTTTGAACCTGCCACCTTCGGTATATGGGGCCAGCGCCCTACTCAATGAGCCACAGGTGCCGCCCATCAATCTGAAATGTTTTGATCAAACTGTTTAACATAGCCTTCAGGGTATTTTCTTTGTTATTATATGAAGACATTTGTATTCTGCATTTAGTAAGTTTCGCCTGTACCCTTCTAAGATGCACCGTAGGTGTGGCCCCACCAATTACACTCCCTACACCTCAACCTCACCCCTCCCTTACCCCTTTCCCCATATTCTTATGCTATAGTTGGGTTATAGCCTTCATATGAAACCTATAAATTAGCTTCATAGTAGGGCTGAGTACATTGGATACTTTTTCTTCCATTCTTGAGATACTTTGCTAAGAAGAATATGTTCCAGCTCCATCCATGTAAACATGAAAGGGGTCAAGTCTCCATCTTTCCTTAAGGCTGCATAGTATTCGATGGTATACATGTACCAAAATTAGTTAATCCGTTTGTGGGTCGATGGGCACTTAGGCTTCTTCCATGACTTAGCAATTACGAATTGGGCTGCAGTAACATTCTGGTACAGATGTCTTTGTTATAATGTGATTTTTGGTCTTCTGAGTATATACCTAGTAAAGGAATTATAAGGTCGAATGGAAGGTCTATTTTTAGATCTCTAAATACTCTCCAAACATCCTTCCAGAAGAACCATATTAGTGTGCATTTCCACCAGCAGTGTAGAAGTGTTCCCTTTTCTCCACATCCACATCAATATCTCTGGTTTTGAGATTTTGTCATGTGGGCTAATCTTACTGGAGTTAGGTGATATCTCA
>CAUYRH010004053.1:0-14417 GCA_963574655.1 Perodicticus potto
AAAAAATAGCTGGGCGTTGTGGCAGGTGCCTGTAGTCCCAGCTACTCGGGAGGCTGAGGCAAGAGAATCGCCTAAGCCCAGGAGTTGGAGGTTGCTGTGAGCTGTGTGACGCCATGGCACTCTACCAAGGGGAATGAAGTGAGACTCTGTCTCAAAAAAAGAAAGAAATACTTCTTATCGTGCAAATTCCATTTTGTATATTCTTCTTTAAACTGTCCCCACCCCTCTTTACAATTCTTGGTGGCCCAAATAGTTATAAAAATGTCATAATTTTCAGGAAGAAACAATACATCTTCAGATAGTATATGTTCTGTCTCAACCCATTTAAATATACAAGCTCTTAAAAAATGACAACTGGAAAACTAATGATATCAGTGAAGGCCCTTTTACCTCCACTGAGAAGTGATTAGAGCTGAGATGATCCATACAAGATTATCATGACTTGAGAGACTAGACTAGTTAGGAAGGCAGCAGGTTACGTTCCCTATAGGATTTCAGTTACTACACACACAGCATAAGCCACAGTGAGAGTGTAAATGAATACACCTCTGTGTGTGCGCATGACATATGACACCTGTGAGGCATCAGTGTCATGTATTATAATATACAATGAAGGAATGAAATGCTTTCTAGGTCAGATTTTAAAACATAATTTAATATAAGGGCCAAATACATAAGGAGATTTTCTTAGAGATTTAAAATGATAGCAGAGTCTTACCATTCATTAGACTGTAACATTGGGGAATCATTCTGGGCAATGTGATATAAGGCACTCATTGCATTCATGTTGAAAAGGGGGGGCTTCCGTTCCGCTGAAAGAGGAAAGAAACAAGATAAAGTAGGTCTTGAAGGAAATCGGGCAGATAGAGAAATAAGAAACTATAAGCAAAGCTTTGCCACTAAATCAATAGCTCATTACCATCATCACGCCACATAATCCACTTATTTTAATCTCCAAGGTCAGCCCAGGATAGCTGTTCAGAAGAAGCTGCTGGTCATTTAATGTACATTGGCAAAGCTACGAACAGAATCCATTTCAAAAGTGTGGGAAGAAAAATTTATTTTTTTCACATATCTTCAAAAAATTGGTGTTTCCTCATTTTCCCATGGTAGGTATGAACATCACTGCATGTGTATTTTGATTAAAAAATACATATTTGTTAAAAAAATTCAGAAAGAAAGCAAAGAAAAGTATAATAAAGCAAAAAAGGATTTCTATGAAATGGAACATCTTAAATATCACTAACATAGTATGGGAGATAAGCTAAATCAGTAAACACTGTTAGACAGCTCATGCTGGGTGTGGAAGCAAAGAAGGCAATGGGAGGCAGGAAGAGGAGGTTAAATAATAAAGAAGGTCTGGTCCATTTCATGGGAAAGAGAAACTCAGTGAGTCAGACATGGCTTAATCAAGGACGTCTTCCACCCCAGCCAACCACGATCTCTTCATTGGCAACTTGTTCATTCGCATGTGCTCACCTCTTAATACTTACACAAACATGCAAATCTGTTCTCTCAAAAGAAATCATGAACAGCAAGAAAGCAAGATCTTATAATTTTTTTTAACAAATTATACGTTTATTTATTTATTTTTAATTTTTTTGTAGAGAGTCTCACTTTATCGCCCTTGGTAGAGTGCCGTGGCGTCACACAGCTCACAGCAACCTCCAACTCCTGGGCTTAGGTAATTCTTTTGCCTCAGCCTCCCGAGTAGCTGGGACTACAGGTGCCCACCACAACGCTCAGGGCTATTTCTTTGTTGCAGTTTTGCCGGGGCTGGGTTTGAACCCACCATCCTCAGTACATGGGGCTGGCCCCCTACCCACGGAGCCATAGGCGCCACCCAATAACTTTTTTTTTTTTTTTTTTTTGTAGTTTTTTTTTTTTGGTTGGGGCCAGGTTTGAACCTACCACCTCTGGTATGTGGAGCCAGCGCCTTACTCCTTGAGCCACAGGCACTGCCGCCACCCAAGATCTTAAAATCTTAATACTCCTATTCTTTTCTTTGTTCCCCCAGAATTCGTCATAAAATATTATTCACATATTAGGTGCTCCATGGGTGGATCACAGGAAAGAAACAAGGCTCTAAGTCTGAGTACAGTTAATATTATTCTATTTATTACTTATTATGGCATAGAAGATAAATCATGACCTCATTCTTTTTTTTTTTATTATTATTTCAGGTTAATTGAGGGTACAAAGAATTAGGTTATAATGTTTGTATTTTTAGGTAAAGTCCCTCTTATAATTGTGTCTTGCCCCCCAAGAGGTGTGCCATACACCCTAACATTGTGCCCATTTGGTGGGACACACTCATCTCCCTCCAACCTTCCCTATTCCCACTCCCTCATTCCCCCATTCCCCACCTTGAACTGATTTGAGTTTTTCTCTTATGTGGGTATGTATTAGAGCATCTACTGGCTTCATGTTAGTAATTTTTTCTTCCTTTTTTTTTTTTATTGTTTGGGATTCATTGAGGGTACAAAGAATTAGGGTACACTGATTGCATTTGTCAGATAAAGTCCCTTTTATAATTGTGTCCCACCCCCAAGAGGTGGTACTGAGCACATTACATGGAGAGGATTCTTGCTTCTCCATTCTTGTGATGCTCTGCTAAGAAGAATGTGTTCCAACTCCATCCAGGTTAATACAAAAGATGTAAAGTCTCCATCTTTTTAATGGCTGAATAGTATTCCACAGTATACATACACCACAGCTTGTTGATCCATTCCTGGGTTGGTGGGCATTTAGGTTACTTCCACATTTTGGTGATTGTAATCTAGGCTGTAATAAACAGTCTAGTGCAAATATCCTTATGATAAAATGATTTTTTTTTTCTTATGGGTAGATGCCTACTAATGGGACTAGGAAGTCTAATTTGAGTTCTTTGAGGATTCTCCATATTTCCTTCCAAAAAGGTTGTATTAGTTTGCAGTCCCACCATGATCTCATTCTATAACACTTGCCCTAATTGAAATTTTTTATATAGCCCAACTTTCTATTGAAAGATCAGATCATAATCTGATCTCTAGTTTCATTGGAACATCTGAGTATTTAAGTAAAGGTTCTCCTACAAACAACTACTAAAATGACAAATTGGGCTTATTCTATGTAGTTCTAAGAAGCAGAACAAGAAGTAAGGGTGGAAATTATAGTAAAGACATTTCACTCATAGAAAGAAGAATCTGTGAAAAGCCAGAGTGGTTAAAAAAAAAAAACAAAAAAACCCAATAAACCAGAATAGACAATGTTGAAAAGTAGTAAATTTTAAGTCATTTGTAGTACTTAAGCAGAAGACATCTACAACTTACTCATCTGTTATGCTTTGGAGGGCCTGCTGATCTTTACTAAATGATATCTGTACCTCTGGAAGGTGATAGTTCCCCATTTTAGAAATATTTTTCACTGACCTCTCAATAGGATACTTTACATTCACCAAACAGATACTGATATCATGGGGACATGAACTATTAACAAGAGGAAACTTGAAATTTGCTGTGTGGATAAATGGATTTATATCTATTTCAAATGCAGATGGCAAAAAATCCTAGTATGAATTTATTTTAATTTTATTTTTCAGGAATAGATTCTAGAGCAGTGATTTTCAACTGGCGTGCCATGAAAATTTTTAAAGGTCATTAATTAAATTATTTTCAAAAGAGTCCAATGTACAGAATTATATCCTTTTTTTACTCTTTTTAAAATCAACATAATTTAAGTGTGTCATGAAGTTTAACTATAGTTCAAGTGTGCCATGAGATAAAAAAGATTGAAAAAGACTGCTCTAGAAAGTTTCTAGAGCTTGGCCTTCTGGCAACGTCAAGTACAGTCGTTTTCCCCACATATCCCAAAACCTATAGATGTGAAATCTCTTGTATAAAGTATCATAGTATTTGCATATAACCTGTGCATATCCTCCTGGTATCTCTAGATTACTTATAACACTTAATACAATTTAAATGCTACATAAATAGTTTACAAGGAAAAAATAGTTTGTATATGTTCAGTACAGAGGTAATGAACTTTTAAAAAAAATTATGTTTTTAAGAGACAGGGTTTCTTTCCATTGCTCAGGCTAGACCGCAATGTCACCTCAAACTCTTGGGCTCAAGTGATCCTGAGTAGCTTAGGATTAAGGGTGCATGCTACCATATCTGGCTAATTTTATACTTTGTATAAAGATGGGATATGGCTATGTTTCCCAGGCTGGTCTTGAACTTTTTTTTTTTTTTTCTGAGACAGAGTCTCAAGCTGTAACCCTGGGTAGAGTGCTGTGGTATCATAGCTCACAGCAACCTCAAATTCTTGGGCTCAAGTGATTCTCTTGCCTCAGTTTTTCTATTTTAAGTAGAGATGGGGTCTTGCTTTTACTGAGGCTGATCTCAAACTCATGAGCTCAGTCAATCCATCCATCTCAGTCTCCCAGAGTGCTAGGATTACAGGTGTGAGCCACTGCACCCAGCCGGGTCTTGAACTTCTAACCTCAAATGATCCTCCCTCCTTGCCTTCCCAAAGTGCTGAGCCATCGTATCTAGTTTCCTGAATATTTTTGATCCGAGGGTGGCTGAACTCAAGAGATATGGAGTGCCAACTGTATTTAAAACCATGTGGAACTAGGAACCCATCATGTAATCATCAACGGCTTCCCATTCCTCTTATAACAAAGTCTGAATCCTTAAACATGTCTCCTGGCCTTCCTACTGTGAGCCCGGGCTGCCTCCAGAGCCTCATTCTGAGAAGCAGTCTCTGTGACCCTCTTCTCATGCCATCTTGGGCTTCATTCATAGACCCAGGCTCAGAGGTTCACACAAGCTGTTTTCTTCTTCTGGAAGTACTTCTCCTTTTTGATCCCTCAACTTTAGCTAATTCTTGACAAGTTTTCGGGTATCATCTAACATAATTTCATTGCTGTATCAGTTTAATAAACATATTTTCAAGGCTTATAATATGCTTACAATCCACTTCCTCAGAGATGTACCCTAACTTCTTGGACTAGGTTTCTCATTAGATTTTGTCATTGCAGATCATATTTTTTCCTTTCTATCACATGTCACAACACTAATTATTTGTACAATTCTTTACTTAACATGTGTCCTCTTTGCTAAACTTCATGAAGGCAGGGGCAGTGTCTTTTATACTCATTATTGGAGTCTCAGTGCTAAGAACAGCACCTGGTACACAGTAGGTGGCCCCAAAATACCTTTTAAAAATAAACGAGAGTAAGGCAAATTAAAGTGAGGAATAAATTCTCGCCAACAAACAATGAATTTTTGTGCAGCAAGCAGTCACAAAAATGGCTAAGAAGGATCAAAGTCTTGGGGCTTACGTTAGATAACGTGCAATGACTTCATTCACTATTAGGACAGGAACTCTCTTGCTCACTGGCAAAAAGTTAAAAAAAAAATCCAAGCTGCTCAGAAGAACACTGAGTCGCATAAAAGGAAAAGCGAGGAGAAGGGACTAAATACAGAAATAAACAGGAAGTTAGAAAGAAGAGGATTTAGGAAGAAAACTCAATTCAATATAGCAACAAGAAGGGCGGGTGGTCAAATCTGATGCAGCAACAGGCAGGGCTATGAGAAGCCTTGCTCTACCCATGAACTAGACCAGAAGACAGCTGGCCACGTGATGGCAGAGTAAATAGCTCTGGCAGAGAAGCACATGACTACAGGTATTCCAACCACAGCACCGCTCCATGGTCTGGGAACTACTCTCTAAATACTAGCTTCAGACAGTCTCGTTTGTGTTCAGGTCCTTTGCTAGAAGCACTACATAAATCCTCAGAGCTTTGGCTCACTGCTAAGCCAGAATACTATACAGCAAGGGTTGGCAAACTGGCGTGTGGACCAGATTCAGCTACCAGCCTGTTTTTGTAAAGTGTCAGTGGAACACAGCCATGCCTGCTCCTTAATGTGCTGTCTGTGGCTGCTCTCATGTTCCAACAGCACAGTTAGGTAGTTATGACAGACACTACATGGCCTGCAAAGGCTAAAATACTTATTATCTGGTTCTTTACACAAAGTTGGTCAACTCTTACTCTAGAATATAATAATTGGCATAGAGTTCCTACAGATACAGCGGAACAGAAACAGGGAGTGCTTCTGAAGCCACCTTTTCATACTTAATTTGAATTTTCTTAAATGAAAGGAAAAGTGCAGAAGCATTAAAATGCTGAGCTAACTACATTACAAGAAAAAAATTGTTTCTATTTAACTTAAAGGCATTGATCACATTTTTGTGGATGATTCATCTGTGTTATACAAGATCAAGGTTCTGGAAAGTCAGTTTGATGAACTTTCCGGACACTGCTATGTTGGCAAGGCTACATTAGAGCACCTACTGGGATTGACTCTAATAAGGAGAATTGAAGAGTGTCCCTGGCTTTAGATAAATACTTCCTAAAAAGGAAGAAGGTTTTTTATGAACAAATGTGACTGGCAACCATAATAATAAAAAGAACAAGTGCTAACTTTTATTGAGCTACTACTACATGCCAGACACTCACTGCCTTAGGCACATTACATATGTTATTCAGAATCCTTACAAGAGCTTGGCAAGATAAGGTATTATTCTTCCAGTTTCCCAAATGAAAAAACTGAGGTTCAGCTAGGCTAAATAATGAAATCAGATCACATAGTAAGTGGTTAATTTAAGATTTCAGCCCAATCTTATGAGACTTTCTAATGATCCTGTACAATTTTATTATAGATAAGACTAGTATTTCACAGTGGAAAAAAAAAAAAAAAAAACAGCCAGAAGACTATTACCCTCTTTCCCAAAGAGCCATTACTGCATTCTTTTATTAACAGGTAAACAATGAATGGCTAATGTAGAAGAGGAAAATTCCAGGCAGAGAAATTGTATAATATTTATGTTTTTGTTTTTTTCCTGGAGAATTTATTTCTGAGGAGAGCCAATTCCCTGACAATGCTGATGGGCCATTTGTCAGCTTCTACTATGATCCTTGTTGGTTGAACTAAATGTCTATAGTTTAAACAGAAGAGCCTCAAGATTAACTTCTCTTGAAATAATCTTGAAAAATAAAGTATCTGGTGACTGGACAATTTCAATGTCCAAGAGCTTTTAGAGGATTCAAACATTTAACTAGCTCTTTCAATGAAAGATCAAGTTAGCAAAAACATAATTTTTAAAACAGGCTTAATTACTTAGAAACTTTATAGCTTGATCCTATAAAAGAGGACAGTACCGGTAACATTATCATCTTCTTGCTTTTGATTTGACCTTAGCAATTCAATTTATAGATTAGAATGCTTTTGGCCTGAGCATGGTGGCTCAGGAGGTCAAGAGTTTGAGACCAGCCTGAGCAAGAGTTGAGACCCCATCTCTACTAAAAATAGAAAAATTAGCCAGGTGTGGTGACAGGCACCAGTAGTCCTGGCTACTTGGGAAACAGGATTGCTTTAGCCCAGGAGTTTGAGGTTGCTGTGAGCTAGGCTGACACCACAGCACTCTAGCCTGGGCAACAAAGTGAGACTCTGTCTCAAAACAAAAACAAAACTGGATGAAATACCATATATCTCAGGATTGTGCTGGTAATGTTTAGCATTTATTGAGCATATACTATGAACCAGATACAAAAATAAGCACTTTAAATCCCTATTTTCATTTAATCCAGATAGTCATCATAACCCAGGGAAGATTATAAAAATTTCACAGAGTTAAAATAACTTGACCAAAATCAAATGGCAGAGTGGAATTAGAACTCATGTTTATCTGACTGTAGATTCTATGCTCTTTAGCATAATCTGATACTATCACCTAACAATTTAAAGGAATAGCTGTTGTGGAAGATAAAACAACAATTTGTGAAAGGATAGCTTATCCTTTAATTTAGTAAATCATTCTATAAAAGGCAAAATTAGGCTGCTAAAGGGAGCATATTGTTATCCATATTTCAATACACTTTTATAAGTAAAATCAGAAAAGTAAGTGCACACCAGAGGCTATCTCAAGAGAGGAAGTACTAAGCTATCTCCTGGGACTGGTAACTATTTTCGCCCACTGTCAATCACTGAGACTTTAGTCATCAACACCTCTACACGGTGCAAAAGCTGAAGGGATGATGCTCTTGAAACATCATAAAAGGGTATATGTTATTTCTTACATTGAACATGGTTGCAAAAGGAAGAATCCACATTACATTCAAGAGGGGTTTTGGTAAGAAGAAAATCTTGTTAGAACCATGGATGGGCTTTGACTAGCTGTAAGATTCAACTCATGTGGTATATTCTCTGAAATGTCCTAACTGAGGAGTTGCTGCTATAGTCTCAGTGTTAAAAGCAAAATTTTGGTTTATTTTTATTTCCTAAAATATAAATTATAAAAGTCAGAAATAATCCCATATGTGAGTAACAATGAGCTGTTGTGGAGCATTTGCTATAAGACAGGCACTATGTTAAATAATCTACCTAAGTTATCTTATCAAAGCCTGAAAATACCTAGGATACATGCCTTGTTATTTTCATTTAGGTGAGAAAACTGAAGATAAGGGAAGTTAAAAAAAAAAAAGGTTCGGCTCGGTGCCTGTGGCTCAAGTGGCTAAGGCGCCAGCCACGTACACCTGAGCTGGCGGGTTCGAATCCAGCCTGGGTCTGCCAAACAACAATGACAGCTGCTACTGAAAAATAGCTGGGCGTTGTTGTGGTGGGTGCCCGTAGTCCCAGCTACTTGGGAGGCAGAGGCAAGAGAATTGCTTGAGCCCAGGAGTTGGGAGGTTGCTGTGAGCTGTGATGCCACAGCACTCTACCCAGGGTGACAGCTTGAGACTCTGTCTCAAAAAAAAGGTTCAAGATTTCATAGCCAGGGTGGTACCTGTGGCTCAAAGGAGTAGGGCGCCAGCCCCATATGCCGGAGGTGGTGGGTTCAAACCCAGCCCCGGGCCAAAAACTGCAAAAAAAAAAAGAAGATTTCATAGCCAGAATGAACATGTTACAAACCTCCAGGAGGTATCATTTACATCCAACTATGGAAATGCCTGATGGCATCATGTTGCAGCCACACACAGTGGTCCTGCCAGCTAAGTGTTGGTATAGCCAAGATTCATATCCAAGGTGTCTGATTCTAAAACTTACTCTATATTCTTAACTCTATGCTAAGCACAGATAGCTCACCCTCAAAGGAATACACAGTTTATCTCTAATTTTTAAAATAATTAAATTATTTACTATTTCAAGGAGATAAAATTTTGTTGAATCATACAGTAGACACCTACTACTTAGATTTATCATTATTTTGTCATATTTGTTTCTGGTCTTTTTTCTTCTTTTTTTAAAAAAAATAAAGTAGACACAGCTCTTTCCCCTTTCCTTTATCTTGTGCTTACAATTCTTGAATTGTATCTTTAACATCTGTGTCCTTAGGCTTTATTAGTATATATATGCTCTTAACAACAAGTAAAGGAGTCTATAAAACTTTCGTAATTGGCATCATACTGTACTTCTGTGATTTTCTTTGTTCATTAAATATTCAGTGTTATGATTTTGAGATTTATTTCTGATGACATATGTATATCTAGTTCATGCTTAACTGTAATACAAATATAGTGTTCCATAATTTATCCATTCTCTTTTGGGTGAGGATTTAGGGCATTTCCACCTTTTCTGGCTACCATAAACAAGATTCCATCCTTGTATACATTTCCCAGTATACATGTGTAAAGATTTCTCTAAGGTATACACCCTTAGAAGTGAAGTGTTGGGTTGCCGCCCTTCACCACCATTACTAGATTTGGCCAATGTGCACTACAGAGCAGTTATTTAAACTTATATTCCTATTGACAGGAATGCTTAGATGCTTTCCTAAATTTATTAGCCTCACATTTAAAAACTTTTGCCAATCTGACAGATGTGAAATTATTTCAACTTGCATTTTCCTGATTACTAATGAAGTGGAGTATCTTTTGATGTCTATCGTCCATCTGGGTTTCCTCTTCAAGGCATTACTTAATCATATTCTTTAACCATTTTTCAACCAGTTGTTTGGCTTTTTCTTATAGAAATTATAAGGGTTCTTTGTAAATTCTGGATAACTACCCTGTTGGTTAGATATGTTTCAAGTACCCTCTCCTCATCCATGGTTTGTCTCTTAATTGTTTTACATGATGCTATAAAGTAGTAAGAACTATCATATTTGTCATTGTGCTTTTAAAATATTGATTAGAAAAATCCTACCTTGTAAATATTTTTCATAAAGGTGTTCTAGAGTAATAATAACAATACTTACATAGTGCTTATTATATGCCAAGTGATGTTTTAAGTACTTTATATGCATACTAATTCATTGACAGTCATAGCACCCCCATGAAGCAAGACAGTTATTATTTCTGTCTTACAAATGAGGAAACTTGAGGCATGGGGGGGGGGTTTCCTAAATGTTTTAAAGTTTTACTTTTTACTTTGGAGTATTTAACCAGTCTGGAATGTATTTTTGTGTATGGCATGGCTAGGGATCTAAGTTTAGTTTTTATCATGTAATTAACAAATTGTCTCCATATTAGTTATCAAATAGTTAACCATCCTTTTCCCACTGATTTCCAATGCCTTTTCTGTCTTATATCAAAATCTGACTCTTGCATGAATCTGGGGCTAGGTTTCCTAGTCTATTTTATAGGATACTAGTGTTCCCCTGCTCTAATACCATACTGATTTAATTATTATAGTTTGGATTTGGGTGCAATGATTCTTCTGTCCAAATTCTATTTCTTCAATTTGTTTTAGCTAGTTTTGACCCTATGAATTTTAGGATTACCTTGTTAAGTTTTACATAGTATTACAGAAAGTTTGTCACAGGTTGTTTTCAAAGGATGCAAATATTTCTGCTGAGTGCCTTCCACGTAAGTATGAATTAACGTGATCAATTTCTTTTGCAGTAGAAAAAAGAACAGTACAACATTAGAACCTAATAAAGACATCTGTCACCTCAATATCTATCGATAAAGAATCAGGTTAAATAAACTACAGTATATCCATATAATGGAATAATATGATGGCATTAAAACAATTAAAAAGATGTCTAAGTAATATAAAACAGATTTCTAAGGTATTATTAAGTAAAAAAATCAAAGTACAGAACCAAGTGTATATGTTAATTTGGGTGTGAAAAGATATATAAGAAATGAATATTCACATGTGTTTCTATATTTGCAAAGAACCTCTGGAAAAAGACATAAGAAATTCCTAACAGTCGTTACCTGTATGTAGGGTTGGGGTAGGAACTGGGAAGTTAGGGCCAGGAGTAGAGGATATCTCGCTATTTATTTTTACATTATTTGATTTACAAATCACGTTGAGTTTGTTAATATAATTGAAAAAAATTAAGTAAATATTCTAGTTTTCCTTTTCAAATTCTGTTTTTTTAAAGTTAATTAGTCCTTAATGTTAAATAAATCACACTGTTCATCTTTACCATATGTTGCTTTTTTGAAAGGGGTCAAAACAAAACATTGTAAATGTAATGCAAAGTATCTTAAGTCTTCTTTGTAAGCCAAACATTTTAGGGAAAGAGAAAACCATAGTTGGAGACTGACAATGGTACTCAAATTCTCACAGGATCAATTTGCAAACCAGGACAAAATTAATTAAATAAAATTCAATTTTTTTTTTTTTTTTGAGACAGAATCTTATTTTGTTGCCCTCGGTAGAGTGCCGTGGTGTCATTGCTCACAGCAAACTCAATCTCTTGGGCTCAAGTGATCCTCCTGCTTCAGTCTCCCAAAAAGCTGGGACTACAGGTACCTGCCACAATACCCAGCTATTTTTAGAGACAGGTGTCTTGCTCTTGCTCAGGCTGGTCTGGAACTTGTGAGCTCAAGTGATCTGTCCCCCTTGGCCTCCCAGAGTGCTAGGATTACTGGCGTGAGCCACCATGCCTGGCCTGAAAATTAAATTCTTACAAAAAAAGCCAAAGGATTTTTTTTAAACCAAGTTTTTTTAAGGTTAACATTTTGATTTACAATTTACACAAATATCCAGATAATGGCAGTGTTACACTGGCACCTGCTCACCCTTTGGAAGGCCCACTGTGCACATCTTTTCCCAACCCCACATTTAGTGAATTGCACTGATATCCTGAAATGGGTGATAGTGGGAATATGTATGCTGTGGAAAATGGCAAATGCCACAAATCAGGGCTTTTTCTCCCCCCGCAAGAGATTCATCTGTTAAGTTTACCAGTATGTCACTGCATAAAAGTAACTTTAAGATACATTAAAGTTCAAAATATACAACCAAAGGAGAGATTTGTGGCACTTTAGATAATTTTAGGCAACTGCCACAATATTTGGGGAAGAGCTTTATAGCTGAGCATCTTCTAACACGAAGTTTCCTCAAAGGTTATGCTCTATGTGGGTCAAATAGAGTTTTAGGGTAAGAATAAACCTTCTATTATATTTTTGGATTTCTCTAATACAAGTTGGAGTATAAATTAAGGTAATGGAAACTACCACGAAGGTAGAATATATTATCACTGATGGTATAGAGAACAGATATTTCTTAAATATTAGTATTTCTATCTCTTATTTTAGGTTTGTCAACTAGGATATCTTCTTAAATTCCTTGCATTAAATTAATAAATATGAAAATAGAGCCAAGAGAAAAAAAGAGTATTATACAAGAATATGAAAAACAAAATAAATTCATACTGCTTGGCACACATACAGCTGTAATTCATGAAATAATAGCTGGGTGAGATACTTGACAATCATAATAAGGAGTGATTCTCAAAAATACCATGAAATCAAATAACTCTTTACTCACCCAATTCAATACAGGTGATCCCAAGTGACCAAATATCTACTTTTCCATCATATTGCCCTTCATCCATAGCTAAGATCACCTCTGGAGCCATCCTATCAAACAATGTATAAAAGTGAAGTTGTCAATTAAAAACAAAATTCCTCTAATACAGTGATTCAAAGTAGTAACTACTCTTAAGGATATTCTAAAATTTTATTTGATAATGGTATTATTTCCTGACATAAATCATTTTGAAAAATACCATTCAGAATATAAATATACTGATGATTTACATAAACAGCACACTCTTTTCAATAAATCCTGGCTTCACCCGTATTATCAGTTTGATCTCGGTTAAGTTACTTAACCTATCGGTATATCAGTTTCTTCACCTGTTAAATGGAAAGAATCCAGAATTCTAGCAGCTACCGCATAGAGATTTGTAAAGGATTACTATACATGAAATACTTAAATAAATTACTTTAAACAACATAAACAATACTTTATGGGATGATGTAAGACGATATAATAAGCATCCCAAAGATTCTAAAACTGGCAAAAACAAAAACAAGTTACAGTAATAGATGTTACTTTACTTGTTTGTTCATAATGCATTTTATTAGAAGTGGAGGGGCCGTATCAGTTTAATATGCTTTGAACAGAACCATGCTCTATTATTGCATGTAAAAAGTTGGTTAGCAAATGCTATTTGAGGATGACAGGAAAAAAATTCAAATAGCAGCTAGCTAATTTTTTTAGTAGGCAAGTATTTTCTAGGAACATAAGTCATTCTCTAAGGCAGCAATTTTTCAACTGATGTGTCGCGGCACACTGGTGTGTCATAAGAGGATCTTAGGTGTGCTGTGAAAAATTTCAAAGATCACTAATTAAATTACTTTAGAAAGATGTTCAAATCATAGTAAGTATATTCTTTTTTTTCCTTTTTTTTTGAGCAACATAATTTAAATGTGCCATGGAAGTTTAACTATTGGTTCAAGTGTGCCATGAGACAAGAAAGGTTGAAAAACACTGCTCTAAGGTATAATGAAGTCCCAATGTATCCAAGAAAGGAAGGAAAGGAATCTGGAACGGTGTAGGGTAATGACAAGGTAGGTGAAATATCAAAGATCTCAACATAGACAAGAACTTGAATTTCTTTCACTAAAAGGTAACATTTATGTTTGTTGGCTAATCAGAAAAGGCTAAAGAAGCTGCCTTGTCCTTAGGGAGACACTCTGCCTCAAGAGAGAAGTTCAAAAGAAACCACAAATGAAATCTAAAACCTGAGCTTGGTCAGTGAGTTGATAATCCTGCTCAGTTTACACATATTGACTCCAGCCCTGTTTGAACAATTTAAAGTCATTGTAACTTTTATCCTAAGTCGGAGTGTTTCTTTTTTATGCTAGAGAATTTTCTATTCTTTTCAAATGAAATCTCATTTTGAGACATATGGGTGAACGCTGTCAAAAACCAAAATATAATTGGGTTTTAGCCTTCATATGAAAGCTATAAATCAGCGGAGGGAGGAGGATGGGTGGAGGGAGGGCAATTGGTGGGATCACACCTACGGTGCATCTTAGTAGGGTACTGGTGAAACTTATTAAATGTAGAGTATCAATGTCTTTATATAGTGATTAAGAAAATGCTATGAGGGCTATCTCTCAC
>CAUYRH010004055.1:0-55852 GCA_963574655.1 Perodicticus potto
GTCAACAAATGGAAAAATATACCTTGTTCATGGTTGGGAAGAATCAATATTGTCAAAATGTCTATACTTCCCAAAGCAATATACAATTTCAATGCAATGCCTATTAAAGCTCCACTGTCATATTTTAAAGACCTTGAAAAAATATTGCTTCGTTTTATATGCAAGCAGAAAAAACCTCGAATAGCCAAGACATTACTCAGCAATAAAAACAAAGGTGGAGGGATCACGCTACCAGACCTGAGACTGTACTATAAATCAATAGTGATCAAAACAGCCTGGTACTGGCACAAAAACAGAGAGGTAGATATTTGGAATAGAATAGAGAACCAAGAGATGAACCCAACTTCTTACCGCTATTTGATCTTTGACAAGCCAATTAAAAACATTTCAAAACTATTAAGAAATGAGTGTAATTGTGATGGATGTGTTACTTAGTTCAATGTAAGCATTTCACATTATGTATTGAAGCAGTACCCTGCTTAGTGATAAGCATAATGTAAAATGCTTAAATGCATCAATGTACAAAGTTATGATTTAATAAAAAAAATTAGAAAAAAAAGAGACACTAATGCTTAGCACCAAGCATGGCAACACTTAAGTGTCTGCTGAAAAAGTATTAATAAGTTAGTAAGTAAATGAAAGAATGAGTGAGCAACCTTGGGAAGCAAAATCTAAGGGAAACTAAAGCAGTTAGAAATGGAAAGAAAAAAATAATACTTTTCGAGCAAAACCAATCCCTGGCATTAATAATTAGGATTTGCCTTACAAGCGACCATCCTGCATTGGGCAGTATATTGTTAGAACTTTACACTGAACCCCCAAATAGTACTTTTTTTAAATAGTAGATTTTATAATACTAACTTTAATTAAAAGTCATTTTAATTCACCTATGTTTATTTCCACTTCTGTTTTCAAAGAAAACAAGGAGGGAAGTGAACTCTCTGTAACAAGAGGACTGATCCCTCCCTCCATCCCTGGATGAAGTTCATCAACGTTTCCCATGACACCCCTCCTCTTGTCATTGCAGTGATGACCCAACTCTGGTGTAACCCTCTCTGTAGACCACACTGTGTCCAAGTGGCTCGACAGATGGCTGATTTTCCCTATGGAGAAGGAATTATTTATCTCTGTATGCTTTATACATCCAAGAATAATATACTACATAAAATAAGTACTCAAAGATGTATTATATTGAAGACCATGTTCTTTTATTTCCTTTCTTTCTTCTTTCTTTTTTAAGAGACAGAATCTTACCTTATCGCCCTCAGTAGAGTGCTGTGGCATCACAGCTCACAGCAACCTCCAACTCCTGGGCTTAAGTGATTCTCTGCCTCAGCCTCCCAAGTAGCTGGGACTACAGGTGCCCGCCACAACGCTCAGCTATTTAATAATTGTCCCATATCGTTATTTGAAGAAGCATTTTACAGAAAATAAAACTAAGGAATTTAGAGCACCAAGGAAACCATTAAAAAAATAAATAAGAAAGCCCTTATCTTTACCAGCCTGTTAACCATCTTGAATAAAATGATTTTTCTGTCGATGTTGATCTACACTGAATCATTACTTGTCAGGGCAATTTTGTGGAATACACACACACACACACACACACACACACATATATGTATATATATGATATGTGAAAAAATAAATAAAAAACCTTAGGAATAAAGTTTTGTGAATCCAAGCCCAAGTTTAAATTTTGAACACATTATGTTTCACTCTAAAAATAAAACATTTTAAAATACAAGCATCCTCATGTTGTTTAATGTTTCCTCTATATTCTGTGTATTGCCGTACACAGACCATCTTTTATTTTCCATAATTCTTCTCCTCAATAGATTTCACAAATTTCTTTGAAGGAGAGTGGGAACAGGAGTGAGAACTTCCGTGCCCTTAGGATATTTTCTTAAGTAGATTTCTTCCTTTATCAGCAATTTTTATGGAGATTTAGGCCTTAAATTTTGTAATTATCACTGGATTCTGTTACCAATGCGTTTAGTACTAATTTTTTTCTCTACTTCTTAAATTTTGTTATATGGAACAATGAGGATAAATTTGCTTTTCCATCTTTGTTTGTATTTTCTTTTGTGTTTAGTAAATTTTCTGAACTATATGAATGAATATTTATCTTAAATAACTTTCTCTGTAAGTTTTAGAATTACTAAATATAAGCATTAAAACTTTTTTTTTTAGTGTGTGTTATATTGTAGCTACTACAATAAAGTCTGGGACTTTAGTTACCAAGCCCACAGCCTCCCAATCCCAAGCACGGGGAGAGTTCTCTTTATAATTCATGCGTGAAGACTTCATAATCCAGACTCAATCACTCTCCTGTTCGTGAGAATCTGGCCAGGTTTTGTCTGACACCCGCGTGAGTGCAGTATTTCTTGATCACTACCTGCCATTTCTTCTTTCGATGTCTGGGTCTCTTTCCTCTTTCCCTCATTTATTTTTTAGACTATCACAAAATGAACTTTTTTATTGTCACAATCTTCTCACCGTTAATAAATTACATTTTGTCCCTTTTGACATGGTCATTCCTCCTCCCAGGGCTCAGAGCCCTTCGCTGCCCATCCTGTGTCTGATCTACGCCTGCCGCTGCCACTGACCTACCCTGAAGTCGTCTTCAGCATTTTTCGGCTTTACCACACTTCTTTAGGTTCTCTCTGCTGTATGTTTTATGCCATGCCCCGCCATTGATTTTTGTAATTTCCGTTTCCTTTGCAGTGTAGGACTGAACCTCTTGCTTGCTTGGGTGAGGAGAGCCCAAGCTCTCAGCTTGCATCGCTTCCTGTAAAGAACAACAGGGAAAAACACAATACATGCTTTCTGTCTGTCTGTCTCACATGTAATCTGATTTTTGTTCCCTGGTAGACACCTGATACCCAAGTCTCCGTCTGTGGCAGGGTCCTGGCTGTGCAGTGTGGCCTGTGGTCACAGTGGTCACCGGCACTGGCTCTGCCTGTCAGCAGCAAGGCACCGTGGTCCCCTGGTCCGGGCCTAGAGGTGTTCTGGGGCTGGGGCTTTGTCCCATGAACTGCACCGCCATTGTAATGATTTGGGGCAGACGTCCCTGCCAAGATCACCCCATCTCACCACAGCTAGGCAATGTAGCCTGTCCTGAAACCCGTCTCTCTCCTTCCCTAACTCCTGATCCCATTGCCAGTTTTCCTCGGGCTGTGGTCACTCCATGTTCATGTTTCTGTGTTTCACTGACAGTAATTAACATCATGTGTTTAAAACAGCCCATTGGCCCCATTTTTTTTTTACATGATCCATTCCCACATCTGCAAGAATCTTTGTTCGATGTCACCTGGAGCTGAACAAAGAGAAGGTTTTGAAGTTGCAAATGCAAATTCTACCATGTGGTGGTTATCACAAAACAGACCAGAAGATAGAAGCTCAGCCATTCTCAAGAGACTACAGTATTTCTTAATGTGTGTAAATTTGTGGGAGAAGATGAGAGCAGTTTGGTAGAAATGTTTCTTTGCTAGCTGGACACTTTGAACTAACTTGCTAGGTGATATCAATTTATTAGATCTCTCTCAGCTGGGTGTGGTGGCTTACTCCTGTAATCCTAGCACTCTGGGAGGCCAAGGCAGGAGGATTCCTTGAACTCAGGAATTCGAGGCCAGCCTGAGCAAGAGCAACATCCTGACTCTGCCAAAAATAGAAAAATGAGACAGGTGTGGAGGTGCATACCTGTAGTCCCAGCTACTCTGGAGGCTGAGGCAGGAAGATCCCTTGAACTTGAGAGTTTGAGGTTGCTGTGAGCTAGGCTGAGGCCATGAGACTCTAGCCTGGGTAACAGAATAAGGCTCTGTCTCAAAAACAAAACAAAACAAAACAAAACAGAATCTCTCTAATGTGTCAGATATTTAGCTATGGAAAGGTATGGAAAATTCCTAACAACAAATCATTTATAGAATAGTTGCAAGTGGGGCACATTGTGGTAGGCACCTTGCATATGTTCAATGTTCCACTTTCTCCTCACATAAGGCTCCAAGTTGGGTAGCACCGACAGCCGCATTACCGTTGAAGAAACGGAAACAAGGAGAAACTATATGATACAAACAAGGTGATAGATAATTTGATCTAAACCCAAAGCCACATAGATTTTATTGCTCTGGTACATACTTCTCTAAGACTAGAATGATGGGATAAGTTTTCTGTACCGCCTTTTATAAACTTGACTTTTATCCAATTAAAACTCAAGTCTCTATCAAATTATTCACCCCACCAAATGAGCGGTGTTTATTTACAAAGTCATTTTCTAAAGGATTAGACATTTTTAAAATATCTCATTGCAATAGGCAGCAACAGAGAAAGTGTGTATTGTCATTTAGGATTTTTCTTTTTGTAATCAATGTCACCATCATCACAAAAAGTTTGGTGTTCCCTGTTCTGTGCGTGTGTCTGAGAACCCCAGCTCCTCTCTCTGATTTAGACTATCACCTTCACAGACTGATTCTACACGGATGTGAATTACATGTGAATGTGCCACAATGATTCCAAATGCATTTCTGCTTCCTTTTCTTCCTCTAGCTTTGTTATGGTTTAGTTGACAAATAAAAATTATATGTATATCTATGGTGAAGTTTCTTAATTTAGTACATATGTAATACCTTTTTTTAAAATCCAAATCTTCCTTGGTGATGGAGAAGCTGTTCCCACATGGACAGGGGTAGAAATAAGTCTCCGAGTCCTCATCATATTGGAAATCTTCGATCTCCACCTTGTTGTGAAACACTGACATTGTCACCGGCAGCCGACAAAGGGCTAACGCCCTTATAATACCTTGTTTTTGCATCACGCTGGACTCCATAAAAATTTGTACTGTTTATAGCATCATGAAAATGAACCATTTTTTTCAATGTTGAATTTCATCAAATTTACCGATTTAGTGATTTCTGTACCCAAGGCCAGTGATGATGCTGAAAGGGAACTGGCCTCTCTCAGCTGTTCAGGAAGCTTCCCTCCTGCTCACGCAGCCTGGGCAGTGGCGGCGATCGGCGTGTCCCCTGCATGTGTGCAAGGACACCTGGAATCAAGAGCAGGAAATTAATTTATAACAATATCGTTTTGATCTAAAAAAATGTCCTGCTTCACCAAGAGACACCTCCACACTTCCTGTAGTCACACACAGTAACTCATTGTTCGTGGGCATAGTCGTCATTTTCATCAAGGTCATGGAAGATGTGAGGACTTGTCACAGAGTCTAGGAGACGTCTGTGTGGATGTCAGAGCAGAAAAAAGGCTCCAGAGGGGACTGGCGGAGCACAGATGTGGTCTCTCAATGGTGTCATGCCATGCTCATGTCCTGGCTTTGATGAGAGTTCATGAATGTTGAACTTGGTCAATTTGGGGGAAGACAGGTGAAGGGCAAACGGGAACTCTAAGCTTTTGCTACTTCGTTATACATCCAAATTATTTCAAATAAAACGTTTTTAAAATCTACAAGTAAATTTCAAGTAGATACAAATATTTCCTCAGAAAATTTGTTTCTTGGGGATTTCATAAACTTAGTGACACCACCAGGGCACCATTGTTAAATGGCAGTTTTGTCAAACATTGTGCACAAGTTACACATCACTTGTTCACTTTACTGCCTGTGGAGGACTGGCTTCCCAAATCCCTGCGGCTGCTCCGCTGGTCAGCTCTGACCCCGGCCACACCCGGAGGAAGGCTCCTTAAATCCACCCCGAGCCCTTAGAAGGGAGTCGCAGCGCCAGGTTCACAGACAGCCCGGCGGAAGGACGCACCTGGATCTCTCAGAGCACATGGGTGAATTCGGTGAGAGCTCAGCGGGGCTGTCCTGTGGATGCTCACGCTGTACTGTTAAAAGTCACCCGTGCCATTGAGAAATCAGGGTGAGACTATCACAGGCGAGTGTACTACCTCCAACTCTGCTTTTTCTAATTAAAGAATTAAGTCACCTAAAGGGATATTTTAGTTATCTTGAATTCTGAGGATGGTCACATGGAGACAAGGTGGCTGAGTTTCCTGGGCAGGGGACCTCACTACCGTAATGTATAATAATTTGGATGGTGGATGGAGACCCCAGTAAAGACTGCAGCAACTCTAACCCTCCAACACCCCAGTTGTAAAGCCCGCAGCATCCCTAACCCTTCAACATCCCAGCGGCTGTAAAGACTGCAGCATCCCTAACCCTCCAACATCCCGGCTTCCCATCCTTGTTCCCAGGGACATTCAGAAGGGAGCACTTGGGGCCTATGGGAACTCAACACTCTCCCCCCACATGTCTACCAAGTAGTGCCCACTTATGTCTGTGTGGGGTTTGAAGGGGCCAACTTTGCATTTTAACATTTTGGAAGGAGTTTTCCTCCATGCATCTTTTCTTTTGCCTTGATTAGTTTATTCCATGTGCAATTTCCCGTTTTACGGGTACCTTAGACTATCATTATGATTGTTTATTGTATTGTGCTTTAACGTTTTATGATGATAGGTGACTTTTTTTTCTTTCCAGAGAGCCTCGCTCTTTTACCCTGAGTAGAGTGCTGTGGCGTCAGCCAAGCTCACAGCAACCTCTAACTCTTGGGCTCAAGTGATCTTCCTGCCTCAGCCTCTTGAGTAGCTGGGAGTACAGGCACCACCACACCAGCTAAATTTTCTATTTTCAGTAGAGACAAGTTCTCAGTCTTACTTAGGCTGGTCTTGAATTCCCGAGCTCAAGGGGTCCTACCACCTGGGCCTCCCAGCGTGGGGGTTACCACCTCACCCAGCCGAGGTGACATTTATCGAGTGATCCTTATCTGCCAGGAATGTTGTTAAGTACGGTATGTTAATTAAATAATATATTGTTCAGAAAACCGTATGAAGTACATACTGTTATTTTCTGATCCTGCAGATAAGAACCTGAGTCTCAGCTTAAGTGCTAACAGCTGCTGGAGGGCACGTGTGGAGGGCTGCTTCTCAGAGGCGGAGCTCAGCCCCACAAACAGGTCTCGAGCTCTCTCCCTCCACTGTGTGACATCAATTTGGCCCGACGTATAAAAAGCAACTTTAGACTGTCTGTCTAAAGTTCAAACTGCTTTTCATTTTTTTACTTTTTATTTTTATTTTTTGCTGTTTTTGGCCGGGGCTAGGTTTGAACCTGCCACCTCTGGCATATGGGGCCAGCACCCTATTCCTTTGAGCCACAGGCGCCGCCCAATAAACTTTTTATACTCCTCGCCCTGCTTGTTTCTACTTTTGTTAGCACCTTAGCTTACATTTGAAACAACTAAGGAAGTGAGTATTGATAAGTCCACACCTAATGTGTATTTCCTTAATTCTTAAAGTTGCCTTTCTGTTCTGTCCAGAATAATCTGACCGTCACATCTCCTTCGGCATCTGTGGGCCGAGACTGTTTCTCAGACTTCCCTTGATCTGGATCAGATGCTCTGTGGGTTGTCCCCCACTTAGGATTTGCATGGTGTCTCTGAGGATTGGATGGGAGGCCTGTGTTTGGGGAGCAGGTCAACAGAGATGAACTGCGGTTCTGCCCTCAGCCCTGCGCTCCCCGGCTTGACGGGGGACTCTGAAGTACCGTGCTGCTCGCAGCCCTGGGCGCGCGTGTCAGCCACAGCCACTGGTCTGTTGTCAGCCCTGCTCCCCTGGCTAGGGAGGGGCTCCCGCCACGCTCTCCACTGAATAGCGGCTTCTTGTCCCTTTGCGTACCCTCATCTGTGCAAGGCGGCCACTGTGCCTGGGCCACAGTGAAGTGGAGGATTTCTGTGCCCCCTCTTAGTGGGTAGAGGATCTACATAATGTATTTGACATTTCTCTGCTTAGAGGTGTGTTTCTTCTTCTCCAGCTCTGGTTTGAGTGCTCCCCACAAAAATCACATTGGGATTTAGTTGCCATTGTCACAGTGTCACGAGGCCAGGCCTTTAGGAGACGATGGATCCTGACCCACATGCCCCTTCTCTGTCTCAATGCTCACTTCTGCCTTGGCCTTTTCCTGTGGGACCCCTGTCCTGTGCCAGAGCCATGTCTGTGGCCTTCCCACCTTACCTAATCTGCGCATTCTGTCATAGCAGCAGAAAGCAGAATCAGACCTTGCCTTCATTTCTTCATTCGTTTGCTTCTCCGTGTCATTGAGCACTGTTGGAGGTCTAGTTCATCTTAATCTGTGTCTGCTGGTTATTGCCCCCTCTGCTTTCTTCAGCTCTGCTCACTGGAAGCCTTCTCGTGTCGGAGCCTGTGTCCCCTTCCGTGTCCCCATAATTGCGTTACAACTGCAGCTGCTTTCTTTCTGGACCTGGAAGTGGCTCCAGGCTCATGCTCACGTATCTCCTCCTGAGCCCCGGAATGAGTCATTTCTCTAAGGAGCCCTGGTTCCTTTTCTAGGAGAATAGTATTCGAAGCCAAGCTCTGTGTTCCGGGCGAGCTCCTTGCTGGGAGGTGGTGCCACCACTGCCTTAGCAGACAGAGCAAGGGAGTAAATGCATGTATACTGACTGATAAATGCACACACATGCACACGTGTTTCGGTATCTCTCCATCTGTTTCTATATTAAGCTAAACATGAGATCATGCCGATGTCTATAAATCTAACTCAGCACCACACGCTTCATTCTACTTTTCAGCTTCATTTTAGAATGTATTTTCTGTCTTCTATCTTGTTAGCTGTCTTGTTTTTTTCTTATTATGGGACTTACCTATAGCAGCTCACTGTTTGTTTTTACATTATACTATAGCTTTGGAATAATGTAAGTTTTGCTTGAATTTTATGCAACGTGAAATTGACTCCAAATGAGGGTTTGAAAGTCCCTCTTATTGTTAAAAGCTTTAAGATAAAAAGTTGCATAGTCTCATGGGCGGCTGTAAGTCTCTAAATTCCCTTAGAGAACTGCTATGTTTGCACGTATGCCATCAGCTAAGTTTCAGATACGTGAAGTTGGTGGATAGTTAGCAGTGTGACCCACCACTATGGTCACAGGAGATTAGTTCATAGTAGAAAGCCCTCTACTGGCAGGCATTCTTTTGTGTTTCCCAGTTTTTCTATTTAAATGTGAGATTATCTCTTCATGGTACTTGTTAAAGTTATTTCTGCAGAACTTTATACCTAAGTGACTATTAATCCAGCTTGTTACAATTTATTTGCTTTTTAAGTCATGGAAAATGTTAAGGCCGTGAAGGTCCTTTGAGCGTTGAGATAGGTACATCCTTTGCATACAATCTGCTAAACTTTATCAAAAAGTGTCTGACTGTTCTCTAGGTAATTGTTAGGTAAAAAAACGCCTCATGAAAACATAGTCAGAGGCAATATCTGAAACCAGGGAAATCTTACCTAGACCCACAGGAGCTGTGCAGGGTGTGACCCGAGAAGTGGAGAGGCGTGGCTTTTCCGAGCACAGGTGCAGCAGTTGTAACAGCTTTGAGGTTTCCGAGGCAGCGCCCCAAGGTCTCAAATCCTGGCCCCAACACAGGTCTTCTTTCCTGAATCCCTGGGACAAAATGCCACTAGTCAGACTGTGGTAGATCAACGCATTTTCAGGTCGGTTGTATTTAGATCATTCAGACCCTTCTCTCTGCATTGTTGTCAGGTAATATGTCCAGATTCAAGAGTCCTGACATGAGTACCCATCTCACATGTCTGCTTCATGGATTGATATTGAATTAGGAGAAATTTTTCTTCTTAATCCTTACTTCAGGAAATTGTAAATATTTGTTCTTATACCTGTCAATTAGACAGGAGGGGCCAAAAGAAATGGGGACAGTATGAGAAATGTGCCCTTTAAAGATGGTAAATGACCTGTGGTGCATGTTGCAAGGGTACATGTCAGATCTATTAAGTATAGAGTATAATGTCTAAACACAATCATTAAGTCAATGAGGTGAGCAATATATTAAACAGTATGATGTAAGCATTCCAAATTGTATATGAAATCAGCACATTGTACCCCCTAAATGCATTAATGTATATGTGATCTACCTCTTTATGATTTAACTTTTAAAAAAAGATGGTAAACTGGTAAACGATTTGGAATCCTACTACATAGGATGGAATACTGATCACTCTCAAAGATCACTGAAATGAGAGCACAGGGGTCAAAGAAATGCACAAACCCGAGGACACAAGACCAATAAGCCAATAAATCAGAATAAAAGGAGAACCTGATCCAGTTCCATCCATGTAAATATGAAAGAGAAAAGTCACCATCTTTCTTTACGGCTGCGTAATATTCCAAAAAGAAACTTCTCTAAAGAAGACAGGCGCACGGCCTTCAGATACATGAAGAATTGCTCATTATCCTTAATCATCAGAGAAATGCAAATCAAAACCACCTTGAGATATCACCTAACGCCGGTGAGATTAGCCCACATGAGACTGGTACTTTGAAGGAGGAAGGGACCACAAGCTGAGGAACTCAGGAAGCCGCTAGGAGCTGGGAAAGGCGAAGAAAAAGGATTGTCACCTGGAACTTCCAGGGGGAGTGTGGCCCTGCCAACAACTTAGTTCCAACACAGTGAAGCCCATTTCAGACCTCCAGAATGGCAACCAAATAATTTTGTGTTATTTTAAACCACCAACTTTGTGGTAATTTGTTAATAGCATTCATAGGAAGCTAACGCACAAGAAATTTTTAACACTAGAAAGAAAAAGTCAACTTTTGTGCATACAATTGTGTTGGCAAAGCCTCGCCACGTAAGAAGCCAAGCAGCAAGCTCACGTAAATGAAACTCACAAGGTCGGACCACTACCTGGTCACACTGCTCATTTGTTTCTTGATGGGACTGCATCTGTCTGGCCCATTACCTCCCACGCTGACATTTACTGGACCCTGGGTAGAACATTTTAGAATTCAAAGATTGGATTCTATGGCTGAATACAATTTCTCTGCTTGGGAAACAGTCCAGCATAGGGTCATAAATCAATATATTCATGCTATGACTTAAGATCAAACTTTGGCCAGCGTCTATGACATGGTAGGTCATTAGTAAATGCGGGTCTTAACGAGGCTATTTTTGAATATCAACTACAATCACTTCTGTGTTCAAACTGAAATCTCCTTTGTGTATCCCCACTTTTACCAAGCACTAACAAGAGATAAGTGGCAAAATTTTTAAACACATGAATTAAGCAGTTGCACACTCCTGAAATTACTCTTAATTTGATAGGATTGATCATTTTGAGGAATACTCCTAATTGTCTCATTGGTGATATTAACCCTAACTGATCTGTTTCCCGAACGTAGAATTATTTCAAGATGTGTTACCGACATGTGTGTGTCAAACATTTTCAGAGATGCATTAGCGAGGATGCAAGAACACTCTAAGATTTCCCAATTTAGTTTAGAAGCTCTTCCTTTCAAAGTATCAGGTTTTGACCTCTGTTTTTAAAAACTAAGTCTAGGAAAGGAAGGAGGATAAAAATCCAAACTATCTAGGGAGAGAGTTTCACTGTTTTCTTGTAATTAATTTCTGCATCGTCTCCCCCACCCTGGGTATTTTTGCATTTGGAAATTCCTCTCTATGGAATGAGGACGTGCGAATTTCCAGGGCATCACCTTTCACAAAGACTATGGTTTTTACAACAGCTTGGAAGCTGGGAGGTGTGCGTAAAATGAGATTAAAGGGAGCTCAATGTGCCAAGAATTCGTTCCACCAATAATTCACTTAGAACATTGGCCACGAGACGGAAAATGTGTGTATCGATGTTTGTGCTAGAGTTTCAACATCCACGCAGCTTCCGAAGCTGTCGGCACATCTGACAAAGCTTCTTTTCCTACATCTTCTCACCTTTCTGGGCCTTTATTGTTCTTGTCTCCAGCTCACAAAGGCAAGACTCACCGTAAATCCGAAAATAGGGCCACATGAAATAACCTACATTTCAGATACCAATCCCTGACTGCAGACAAGGTGAAATAAGATCATGAAAAAAATGCTCGGCCCCTGTAGCTAAGTGGCTAAGGCACCAGCCACATACACCAGAGCTGGCGGGTTCAAATCCAGTCCAGGTCCACCAAACCACAATGACAGCTACAACCAAAAAATAGCCGGGTATTGTGGCGGGCACCTGTAATCCCAGCTACTTGGAAGGCTGAGCCAAAAGAATCGCTTAAGCCCAAAAGTTGCTCCTCCACCCCTGAGGTTGCTGTGAGCTGTGATGCCACAGCACTTTACCCAGGGTGACAGCTTGAGACTCAGTCTCAAAACAAAAAAAAAGATCATGAAAAAAAAGAAAACTCAGATCCTGGTCTTGCGCAGACTGTTTGCTTAACCTGCTCCCATAAGAGAGGTTATTCTAGACTATATTTCTACTATATTTCTGATGAGGAGAACTATTTTAAAATAGTTTCAGAAACTAGAGGGTTATGTAAAAAAGAAGGCGAGGAGGAGGGGGAAGAAGGGAGAAGCAGGAGCTGAACTGGGGAGAAAGCTGGGTTTGAGATTAAAATAGCTGCTGCCAGAGCTGACTCACCTCCAGGTTCAGTCTACCAGACACTGCTAAGGGAAATTCTCAAGGATGGGTGGCCCCAAGCACCCCTGATGTGCCTGGTGTTCACCCCCACCCCTCCAACCCACCCACATTTTCACACACAATTTTCTGTCTACCACAGACTCAAAGGAATGATTTTAATCGCTCTTCCACGCCTACGTTTTTAAAAATAACATTTTTCCAGGCTCGGCGCCTGTGGCTCAACGGGCTAAGGCGCCAGCCACGTACACCTGAGCTGGCGGGTTCAAATCCAGCCCGGGCCCGCCAAACAACAATGACGGCTGCAACCAAAAAAATAGCCAGGCGTTGTGGAGAGCACCTGTAGTCCCAGCTACTTGGGAGGCGGAGGCAGGAGAATCGCTTGAGCCCAGGAGTTGGAGGTTGCTGTGAGTTGTGATGCCATGGTACTCTATCTAGGGTGACAGCTTGAGTCTCTGTCTCAAAAAAAAAAAAAAATCACATTTTTCCCAAAAGCTTTCTCTTCCTTTCCTGTTCCCAGCCCTAACTTCCTTGCTTATCCAAGCTTATCTCATGAGATTGATAATATCTTTTGCCAAACATCTATCTTTTGCTTTGCTCTTATTTTATGCTAGTTTCACGTGAGGGCATTACCTCTTTCCTTTCTACTCCCCAGCATGGTAGGCAGAATGATCACCTTTTTGCATCTGAGCAAACCCAGACAGGTAGGATTAAAGTTGCAAAAACTCAGATGGCTTGCAAGTGAAGGGCAGGGACTTGCCCTCACCACAAAGTGTGAGGCTTGAACACTTTTTTTTTTTTTCCGATTAATATGGGGATTCAAAAAAGGAAAAAAAAAACCAATCAGGTAACGTTGTTCGCGTTTGTTTAGGTAAAGTCCAAGTTGTAGTTGAGCCTTTCACCCTGGGCGTGTGCTGTATACCCTCGCCACTGACAAACATTGACTCTTGCTGGATAAAAGATTTAAATTTAAGACCTTTAACACTCTCAACTCTCAGGAGATAAGCAGTGGCCCAGAATGGCTTTAATGGAAGAATTTATAGGGTTATCCTGCCAATTGATTTCTTTTATTTCTATAGAATTTTTATAAGTTTGCTTCTGAACTCACACAAAGTATAAGCTAGAGTTAAGAGCAAGAAAGAAGAAAGGGAAGGGAAAATTTAGAATAATTGTTTTTTTAAACACAGGAGAAATTTCTATAAATGTTCTAAGTTTCTACCCACCTTACCCCAACACTAATTCTGATGATTATTTCAAATTAACTGAATAAAAGGAGAATTTCTCTGTTATAGTTTTTCCCTCTGGTTTTACATCACTGAAGCAAAACCTGTCAAATTGTCAGAGGATCTGTTCTGTATGGTTTGCTGAGCCTGGGGCAAACGGACTCCAGCTAAGGAGAGTATTAAATCAAACCAGTGGCCAGTGTGGGACCAAGGGCCATGGCACCCAGGATGTTACCTAAGGGCTGGAAGACTCCAGAGACAGACAAGGGGCTCCTTCTGATTCTGCCTCCTGCTCTCTAAAGACTGATGCCAAAAAGTTAAAGTAACTGTCTCAGATGAGAACTTTCTGATTTACTGCTTTCCCCCGTATTCACAAAATGGAAAAAACTCCTTCGAAGAAATTATTTTTCATTGAGTTTTAGGAGTTGGGCTTATAAAACAAATAGCTCTGAGGTAGTAAGCAAAGTGCTAAGATATGAGGCCCGGGAAAGCTCCACAGGCCCAACAAAAACTACAAATCACAGACTAAAGGGGCAGGATTGGTCAGTAGATTTAAGAATCTGTTCCCATTTGCACCAAAAGTGGAATGCTATGCAGGGGCACTGATGAACCCAGGAGGAGGAGGAGGGAGGGGGAGGGGGAAGAAGGGGAGGGAGGGGGACAGGAAGAGATGTAGTCTGTTTGAAAAAACAGTTATAAGTTGGAAACAATAACTGCTAACACAGTCCAGCAGCACTTTACACTTTGCAAAGTACTTTTGTGTGCCGGGTGCCTTCATTTAACCTTAACTTTACAATTACTCAACACACAACTCCTAGCCTTCTTAAGAGCTCCTGTTCTGATGGGCACCATCTAAGGCTGGTTTCTCCCAGAGAGGGGCCTTGTCTAAGGACCAGCAGGTGCACAGGGCTCAGAGGGGCAGAGGAGAAGCAGCAAAGGCAGGGGAGGTCCTGGGCTCAGCTTTATTCCCAGGGGGCTCTGGAGCATACACTGTGCCTCGGGACTTGTCCCTCCTTTTAGCGAGGGAGACGGCTGGCTTTTGTATGACAGGCCACCCTGATGGGAGATGGGGGTAATGTCAGCATGCAGGCACCTCCATGTCTCTGCATGGAAGTGGAGCCCTGGCCCACAGCACTGGAAGAGGGCTCTGGAGGGCCCCCAAATCATCCATCCATGTGCTCCCACTGCCCTGTAAGTATCCTCCTTGACATTCAACTTAAAGAATCCTCCCATTCATCCTTCAAAACCCTGTGCTCAGTGAGTAGGCTGCCAGCCCCATATACCGAGGGTGGTGGGTTCGAATCCGGCCCTGGCCAAACTGCAACAAAAAAATAGCCCAGCATTGTGGCGGGTGCCTGTAGTCCCAGCTACTCAGGAGGCTGAAGCAAGAGAATTGCCTAAGCCCAGGAGTTGGAGGTTGCTGTGAACTGTGATGCCACAGTACGCTACAGAGGGTGATAAAGTGAGACTCTGTCTCTAAAAAAAAAAAAAGCTCTGTGCAGATGTTATTGATACATTCTTTGATTGCCAGTAACCCAAGTGCAAAACCTCTTCTTTTATAATCTTCCTTTACCTGGAACATCCTCCTAAGAGTCATCAGAATTTCAATGACTCTTTCTCCAAGGTCCAGTGGAGTTCCCTGTTAGTAAGTTTAATCCCAGGGAAAAGACATTATCCTATTTCTTTACTTTTTATTGATATATCATAGTTATACATATTTCAGGGGTATAGATGATAGGTTGATACAATGTCAGGGTCATTGGAATTCCCATGTATCTTTTCTTTGTGTTGAGAATATTACAATTCTTCTAGCTATTTTGAAATACAGTATATAATAAATTATTGTTAACGATAATTTCTCTACTGTACTTTCAAATATCAGAACTTATTCCTTCTATCTAACTGTCTGTACCTATTAACCAACTTCTCCTAGCGAGCAGATATTAATGCCTCCCTCTAAGACCCTAATTATCCCCAGGGAGGCAATGGAGGAAAGTGAGCTCCTAGCTGTGATTACTAATGTAGCACTTAATGTCTCCCAGCTATACTAAAGTTCATTTGCCACATTATTCCTAAGATACAGAAGGGAGACATATGAACAAATCCCCAAGAATACTTCATGTCAAATCATAAGCATCATGCTTTGGAAAATAACACATTCTATATCAAGAGTTTTATCAAGAGAGTTTCTCAAAAAACCTAATCTTTTCTTATTTTCATAGATAATTATGTAGCGATCATACTCATTGTGAGGGAGCTCTAGGGATATTGGGGTTTTCCAAAGAATATAAAGTACTGAAGATTAAGGCAAGGTCATGGTCAAGAAGATTCCCTCACTTCCACCCCACACTTAGGTGTGCATTTCACTGATGTTCAAAGTAGAAACACATTTAGCAAATAATTCTGGTCTTTGAAGAAGTTGTCTTTTCAACTTATCAGGCAAGTTCACAGATGCATTTTATAAAACACGCAGGAAAAAAAGATCAATTCCACAGCTGAGAGAGAATCTAGGTCAATTTTATAGATTCACACCCACATGAAGTCCACATAAGTACAAAATTGGAGAGACATTGGTTAAAAGAAAAATCGTGCCAAGTATCAAAATAAGTTAAATTGCTATATGTTTACAGTTCAATAAATTCAAAACAGCCTAAATCCTTACCAAAATCAATGTCTTTGGTGTCTTACAGAAGCTTCAGTGGTTTTCCAGTAGTACTTTTAAAAATCTTACACAACAGTATTCCTAGGAAAAGGAAGTAAACACTTGCAGCCAGAATTTCCTTCTTTGCTCATCAAGATTTCAATCGATTTTGCTTGAACAAGATGTTTCATTCAATTCGCACTGATTAACCTTAGCCCAATCACTGAAAACTTTGTGGGTTTGGGATACAGGCTTTAATTGTCTTCATAATGTACTTGGAAGGTCACTGGGGAAATTGAACACAAAAGGTTTCCTATTCAATGTGTTGGCAAAGAGCCCGAGCAGTTTTTATTCCAGAAATCCTGATCTCAAATTGACCTTTTTCTTTGGGTGTTTCTCACTATTTTCTCTTTGTATCAGTGTTTACATAGATGTCAAATATATTCTTGCCTCTCTGTAAGTGTTGCTCTTCTCTAGGGCTCTACCATGGAAACAAGATTTCAGTGAAAAATTCTAATTTTTTTTTATCCTCCTTGTATTTGTAGTAAGGATGGGACTTAGTTGCAAAATTTATGGGTGTGTCAAAAACTTAGTAATCAAAATTAAGAATGCCTTTGAGTGATGTTTTTAAAAATCAAAATGAATGGGGGGAAAAAGAGCTCATTATAAAGAAAATATCAAAATTTTAATGACCTGGCCCTGGTGGGGGCTCTGCAGTGGTCATGAGTAGTCATTAATGCTTCTCAGAACTTGAGAGGTGTGTGCTTCCTGGCTCCCTTGTGCACATCAGTGGGGCCACGTGGCTACTTCCCACCGATGCCTTCCAAACAAGTGATGAGTGTTACCTCTGGGCAGGAGCATCGAGTTCCCTGTTCAAGAGCCTATTAAATGTTTTCTTTTTTTTTCTGCCATTCACAGAAACTGGCAAATTTCCAGACCAACAACACTGTGTTGACCAGGTCCCTGAATGGCCAGATTAAGTTGAATCTCCCCCCTAAACCCCAAATGAACATGTGGCATGAGTGGGGAATACATGTTTGTTCTTTCAAGTCACTTAGTTTCTGGGGGGCATCTGTTACAGCAGCTAACTGAGCCTCTCCTGACTGACACACACTGTAAACAAGGTTCTCACAGCAGAATCCTCAGCTTCTCAAGTGAAAGAAGCAAAGCTGACCTCACATCCAGTCTCACATCTGTAGCCTCCTGCTTGTCAGGAAGAGCAAACTGCTTCTTCTCTCATTCCCTACTCTCCTGTGGATTTTACTCTAAAGACTGAAAGCCTTGTAGACAAAGATACACTGAAAGCCTGTTTCACCTCCTATGAGCACCTAGGATTTGAGATACCTCCTGAGCAGAAACTTTAGTTGCCGGACCTATAAAGTAAGGTTTCCTTCCACACAGGAAAATAATGGAATTAAATGAGATAACACAGGAAAACACCTGAACACATCCCATAGGAATACATTTTAATCCAATGGTACCTAAATTGTGCCCCAGATGCTCGTTAGGAAACCGATCCCCACATCACCCTTCTACTTGGGAGGCTCAGGACCTAGGTGTCTGCGTGTTAGCAGCGCCCCCTGGTGCTCTTGTCGAGAAATACCTCCAGAAGCCCTGGCTGGGTTCTTCCTTTCCCCAGATCATTCCTACCAGGTAAACCCTGGGACATTATTGCATGTGTAACTTTCCTCTGAAGATACAGAAGGGGGACATCTGAACAAATCCCCAAGAATACTTCATGTCAAATCATAAGCATCATGCTTTGGAAAATAACACATCCTATATCAAGAGCTCATCCTATATCACTGAAATGACCCCAGGAGGAGATTCACAATGAAGTTAGTTGGCAAGTATCTAGAAAATGGAAGAAAATAAGTGTGATTTTGGAAAGAAAGAATCCTGACAGAATATTATTCCTACCTCACTGTTGGTAAAGTAAAGGTGGATATAATACTATGCTCAGAATATTTGTGTCTCCCCAAATCCATATGCTGGAATCCTCACCACCACCCCCGTCATGGTATTAAAAGGTATGGACTTACAGAGGTGATTTGGAGCCCTCATGGATGAGATTAATACCCTTATAAAAAGAGGCCCAAGAGAAACCCCTCAAGCTGCCCTCCATGGGAAATGATACTTGGGAGACACAAGAAAGTGTCAGCTACGGACCCAGGAGCAGCCCTCACCAGACACTGGATCGGATCCACTTTGATTTTGGACTATCCAGTCTCTAAAATGTGAGAAATAACTTCCTTTCTGCTTATAAGCCACACAATCTATGGCAGTTTATTATACAAGGTATCCCAAAACTCACCATACATAGGGAAAATGGGAAATTGTAGCTAATTATAACTTTACTTGCAGAATATTCATTACAAAATTTTGCAAAATATTTACAAAATTCTCTATGTGTTGGCCACCTCTTTGTAAAATTTTGTAATGAACGTTTTGTAGACAAAGGTACACTCAGTGACAACTTTCCATTTTTCCTATGTATGGTGACTTTGGGGGTACCCTGAGGCAACCTGAACAGACTGAGACATGTAAATATTCCTGAGACTAGCAAATATTATGGCTTTGTTGAGCTCATTAACATTTATTCTTATAAGGAAACCCATAAAATATGCCCACATGACTAATAGGTCAGTGCCCAACTATTTGGATTCTCATGCTAGTACAAAATTACCACTCATCCATGATGACTGAAGGAGAATGAAGTTCCAATGAATCTGAGCAAGAAAGGGGCATTTCAAGACCTGTAGGCTTTCCTTAGCAGGCATCATTCAAACCTTATTCTAATTTGGGTAATCACACACCTGTCCTCATTCAAACACCCACACCTTGAATTTCTAAAGAAGTCAAACACCAGATGGCACTTGTGGCTCAAGGGAGTGAGGTGCCAGCCCCATATGCTGGAGGTGGCACATTCAGACCCAGCCCTGGCCAAAAATTGCAAAAATAAGAAATCAAACACCAACATCTACTTGGATTAGCCATAGTGCCTGTTCACAGGGAGGTACTGGGGCAGGAAAATGGCAACGGGGTGGGACAGAACTTAGTCAGAGATCAGAAATGTGGGGTCAGGAACATTGACTTCAATGACAGAAACTACTACTGAGGAGCAGAAGAAAGCTTTAGTTTTATGTCAACAGGTTGGTGTCATCATATTTCATTGGTCATTTCAGTCAAGATTAACTTCAGGAAGCTCTTCTCGTGACCTTGAAGGCCCTACTTACAGAGAGTGTCCTTACACTTCATAACTCAGGAGCACAGAGTTCAAGGACATGTTAGAAAACTTGTAAGGTATAAGCCTTAGAAAAATTACATCATACTTAAAGAAGCAAAGAGGTATGGGAGCAAGGTTGCTGGCCTGAGGCAGTCTGGAGGTATCCAGAGAGAGCTGAGATGGTAGCCAAGGCTGGCTGCCAAGTCACAGAAAGAGGCTGTCCCCCACCACCACAAGTCAGGTGACAGCCATGAACATGAGCCATAAGAATTTGGAGTCATGGAGGGGGGAGGATTGGTGGAGGGAGGGTGATTGGTGGGATCACACTTACGGTGCATCTTACAAGGGTACAAGTGAAAATTATTAAATGTAGAATATAAATGTCTTCATATAGTGATTAAAAGGCCATGACGGCTATGTTAAATAGTTCAATGAAAATATTTCAGATTGTATATACAGTCAGCACATTGTGCCCCATGATTGCACCAATGTACACAATTATGATTTAATAAAAATTAAAAAAAAAAAAAAGAATTTGGAGTCACAAAAGGAAAAAAGTCATTTTACCACAAGGACATCTGCATTGGAATGTTTATTGCAGCTCAATTCATAATTGTCAAGATATGAAAGCAACCCAAATGCCTATCAACCCATGTTAATGTATGGATTAACACACTGTGGTATACATATACCATGGAGTACTATTCAGCCATGAGAAAAGATGGAGACTTTACACCTTTTGTGTTTAGCTGGATGGAGTTGAATCACATTCATCTTAGTAAAGTGTCCCAAGAATGGAAAAAACAAGTACCCAACATACTCAATACTAATATGAAACCAATATATAAACGACGACATGCCTACACAAAAGACAAACACAAGTATAGTCTAGCAGGGGGGAGGGGAGGGAGGGAGGGGAGAGCAGAGAGGTGATGAGCAAGGACGATTGGGGGATCTCACCTAATGTGCACAATGTGAGGGTGTTCAGCACGCCCCCTGGTGGGCAGGATCTCCCCTAATGTGCACAATGTGAAGGTGTTCAGCACGCCCCCTGGTGGGCAGGATGTCACCTAATGTGCACGACGTGAAGGTGTTCAGCACGCCCCCTGGGTAAAGGGCTCAACTACAACTTGAAATGTACCTTAGAAATGAAAACGATGTAACCTAAACATTTGTACCCTCTTATCAATCTGAAATAAAAAAGAATTTGGGGTCAGCTATGTTTCCTTTAAGGAACAGGATGGGTATCAGGAGGGTCTGGAAATGAATGCAGCATTCACAAATTGGGAGAGGAAAAAAAATAATTCTCTTCCAAAAGGAAGGACACCACAGTAAAATCTAAAATCTACCACCTCCGCCTATCTCTCCAGGGAAAGTGCTCTGGAGAAGCACTCCAGAGAAGAGAAGGTATCACCGAAACCGCACTGGGGACCTTCTGTGTGACACCGTCTCCCGTTCTTTCTTAGTAGAAATGGGCCAAAAAAGGACATTTCTCATTGTTCCTTTCAGATACATCTTGCTATTGAAATATGTATTAATTCCTAGGGCTGCTGTCATAGTGCAGTGGTTTAAAACAACAGAATTTGATTTTCTCAGCTCTAGAGGTTGCAAGTCGAACATCAAGGTGTTGGCAGGGCCGTGCTTCCTATGAAACCTGTGAGGAAGCCCTTGCTGGCCTCCTCTGGCTCTGTGTGCGTTACTGATGATCACTGGGCTCCCTTGGCTTGCAGGGCATCTCCCCAGTCTCTGCCCTCAGCCTCACTGGTGTCTGCGTGTCTGGCATCGCATAGCCATCTTCTTATAAGGACGCGAGTCACACTAGATTAGGGGCCACACCACACCAGTATGACCCATAGTTTACCTTTCTCTACAATGACCCTGTTTCCAAATAAGGTCAGATACTGGTGGTTTAGGACTTCAAAATATCTTTTTTTTTTTTTTATGGAGAGAATGCGATTTAATTCATAACAAGATATAAGAAGTTGGTGGTGGGGCTTCTGGAAAGATCTTTCAATAGAAACAACTCTGCTTATATATAGGTGTGCCCCACTTTGACCTTTGCACCCTCCTCCTTTCTGCCTTCTGAAAAATAAATGCCAACTGGAGCAGAAATCTAAGAATTGATCTCCAGCTACCATGTTGCTACCATGAGATTAACTTGAGAAGGGCAAACGTATGCTAAGAATAGGGGAAAAGAGAGAGAACTCGAAAGAGCCCGAGTCTCGGATGACTGTGGAATTTCGATGCTACTATGAGATTAAGGTGAAAAAAAACCTTCCATCTTGCTTATAGCACTGTCATAGTGTTTCCCATTATTTGCAGCTAAATTGTCATATATGCTGAGGAGAACACCCCCCCTTCATCAAGCCAGCACCCACCCAGGTAAAAGAAGATGGGGCAGAGGACCTGGGGGATGGCAGGAGGGCTGCCCCTGCCCACCTGGCCACACTGTGAGCCACCACCAGAGCTGCAGCAGCCTGAGCCCCAGAGCCCAGTGCAGCCACACAGCAGTGAGCAGGATGGGACGCTCAGGGGCTGCTCACCAGACGGGCAGGTGCAGAGCGCAGCAGGGCCACGGCATCAGTATGGGCCCCTGCTCTCTGGGGCGTCAGTCACAACTGAATCTAACCAGACCTCACTGTCAGAAAAGCAGACAGCAGGTCTTAATCCCAATTCTTCCCCTCTCTGGGGCTTTCCCACAGGGCTCTTTCTCAAAGGGGCCAGAGAGCAAATATTTCAGGTGTGGGGGGCAATACTGTCTGTGTGGCAGCTTCTCAGTTCTGCCACCATCACAGGAAAGCAGCCACAGACTGTATGCAAAGGACGGCCAGCACTGTCCCTATGATGTCAGTGTGTCCCCTCCAGAGTTCACGCGTTGCCAGTGTGATGGTCATCAGAGGCGATTAGGCCACAAGGGTGCCGCCCCCAACGTGTGCAAAGGATCAGGAGCCCTCGTGAGAGAGACTCCACACTGTGTGTGGCCAGCGCACCCTCCCTCAAGGAGGTCCCTGTGAGGACACAGCCTCTGCCTCTGTCATGGGAGGACACAGCAAGAAGACCCTCACCAGACACCAGATGTTTGCACCTTCATCTTGGACTTCTCAGCCTCCAAAACTGTGAGAAGTAAGTTTCTGCTCCCTAAAATTACCCACTCTCGGGATTTGTTCATAACAGCTCAAATAAATTAAAATAGCTATGCTGGGATCAAACTTTACTTACAAAACACAGGTATTGCTCTGGGTGTGACCCGTGGGCTGAAGTTCACTGAACGCTGTTCTAGGGCTCTGCCCTGACTCCTTCACACTGGTGTTGATTTAGGGCCCGGAAGATAACACAGACCTGCTCTGTATTTCCTACCAACCAGGCCCAGCTTGAAGGAATAAAAATCCCGCTGAGTCAGTGGCAGCACAGCCAGCCCTGGGTGGGGCATTGGGTCAGGGCAAATTTAAATATGAACTATTTCCCCTCTGGCAGGCAGCCCACACCCTTTGCATTCTGCAGCTTGCCCTGGGCACTCCATGATACATTAGATCCATTAGAGCCTCAATATCATCAGAATCCTGCTCCAGGTGGTGTCTGGCTGGGGCCTTACTCCAGCCAATCCCAAGCAACTAGGAAGCGCTGAGAACCCTTCGCAAGTATCAGCTGGTGGCTCCACCAAAGGCACCCTTGACAGCAGAGGCCAGAACTTCCTCGACAGTGATCTACAGACTGAATCTGGACTGTTTTGTGAATAAGGTTTTATTGGGACCCAGCACGCTCTTTCACGCAGCATCTATAGCAGCTTTTGTGCAGAGTAGGGTCGTTGTGGCAGATGCTGGAAGGCTAGCAAAACCTAAAAAACTTGCTCCAGTACTTTACAGAAAAAGTGTGCTGCTCCCGGCCTGGGCAGTCGTCCAGGCTGCGGACGAGCCTTGGCGGCCATGCCCTCCCCCCTGCTGTGCCAGCAGCCCGCCAGCCCACTCTGCAGCCTCTCATAATCATTCCCGAGGGAAACCAAGCGCAGCCCCTCCATTCCTCCTCCTCAACCTACCCATGCACGAACATGTCAGTGAGAGCCCACCGGGTGTCCCCAAAGGGACAATAAAAACTTCCATCTCCACCATGGGCAGGTGGATTGCACGGTTGCACACCCCGTAGCCCTCTGGGCGTCTGCTATAATGTCGTTTACTCACCGTTAGAGCGGCAATGTATGACTGGAGACCTTTGGAGACACACAAGATGAAAAGTGCCTCTCGAGAGGGGCTGCGGAGGAATTACACCCCGTAGTTTACATTGCGGTGGGTCCCCCTCGGCATGCTACACGCATTTTCTGCATGGCGTAAGCGAGTCACGGTGCTCCAGGGTTCAGAGGGACGGCCCATCACAGGTGCCTGTGAAAGAGGGACTGAGAGCTCCAGACAGACGACTGTCGCTCACAGAACAGGGGCCCTCCAGGTGGCCTTTGTCACAGCCCCCTGTGGACTCATACCAAGTCCTGGATGGGGAGCTGCAGAGAAGACTGCATGAAATGTAAACAAGCTATTTCCTCAAAACCTCCCTGGGACGGTGAGAGTTTACAGCGGCTCTGAAGGACTCCTGCGTGATTCTGTCAGGCGGCCAACTCAGAAGAGACGTTGTCATTGCAGAAAACAAGGGATTCATGTCTACAATAAACAAAGACATTCTTTAAATTGTTTTTTTAAGACAGTAGGTGGTTTTCAGGTGGGGAAGCACCAGAGCCCAGCCAGGACATGCAGAGACACTAGAAGTCAGGACCAATGGAAAGAAGGACCATGGGAAACTCACATCAGAATGGCAAAACCTGGAGGCCCCCTGCCCTGGCTGCAGTAGAGGACCTGGGGAGATGGGTCACCCATGCCCTGCTGTCTGGGGTGTGGACAGCCCTGAGGGCTCCAGGAAGTGCAGTGTGCACACGCCCCACCCACTCCAACAGTCCATCCTGGGGTGTTGCCAGAGGAGTCCACCAGGCCAGGCACAAGCCTTCTCGTCTCTGGTCCTGTGGAGGAAGAGGCCACCTAGGCGCTCGTCACTACAGATGTGGCCCCACGGCATGGGTATGGCAGGAGGACACCGCAGACCAGATAAGTGATAGTGCCAGGGACAACCACCAGACAGACAGTGCTCAATCGGGACAGAGGGAGAATGTGTGAGTGTGCAGAACGGCCCTACCCAGATAGCATAAACACACATGGGCACACGTGCGCACACCTAGACCATGTGTTCTATGCAGATCCTCTCCTCATCTGGGTCCCAGCAGGCATCGTCGGGGTGGGGTGATTCAGATGTGAGCCCTGAGGGACAGGGGGTAAGTGAGGAGGCGGAACAGGGCAGGGGAGGGTGGCCCATGTCCTTGCTGAGCTCTCAAGGTGGCCCAGCAGGTGGCAGGGGCCCATCCTTCTCATCTTCCAACAGTCTGGGGTCTGCCCTGTGTGTGAGCTGGGCAGCAGAGAGGACATGGGCCGGAAAAATCCCCAGGCAGCTCTGGGCATAGGGGGAGACTTAACCCCACCTTGAGGCAGGAGACTGGCCTTTTGTCCCTTTATCACACAGGCATTGGCTGGGGGTTCCCCGACCCAGGATGTGTAAGGCAGCAACCAGCTAGCTCTCTTTGCAAGAGCAACTTTCACTTTCCAGTTGGGCAGCTGTGGACACTCGCAGCGGCAGGGGGTCGGGTTCCTCACCTGGGAAAGGGCTGTGGGCGGGGCTGCACTTGTGTCTCCTGCAGAACAGACACCCATCAAACACGCTAGAGCATGGGAGGATGGAGAAACGGGAGCAGGCTGGTGAGGAAGGACAAAACTAAAAGATGTACCAGGAGCAGCATCTCCGAGTGACATGGGAATGTGATTAGCTCATCCTCTGAACCGGAAGCCCCTCCCGTGCAGCTTGCATCAGAGAGCAAGGCACACACACGGCAGATCCCAGACTGGGAGGAAGATGAAGGATGGGCCCCTGCCACCTGCTGGCCCACAGCGCAGCACAGCACAGGCTGTGAGGAGGTGGTGGCCCTGCCCGGGTTTGTTTGTGAACAAAGAGTCAGAAGAATTCAAACCCCCTCTCTGCAAAGTAGAATATCTGTAGTGATGGAACAACTGATCATTGAGGTGAAGAGAGCCACAAAAGCAGATTCTGACTACCCTCCGTCTGATGGGTTCAGAATAGGCAGAGCGAGAGAAAGCACAGGCAGACAGCCTTCACTAGGTGGGAGAGCAAGGTTGGAGAAAGAAACCCTCAATTCTCGAGAACCGCAAGTGAGGAGACAAGGGCTCTCACACAAAAATAGATCACCACCCAGGAGAGGGAAGAATTCGGATAGAACAGATTCCCTTGTGTGTGTCAGGGCGGGGCTATGTCAGCCTCTGTGCTGGAAGCCACAGCTGCTGCCAGTTGCCCTGTTTTGCCCAGGCAAAGTAGGCTGAGACTGCAATGTACACGCGTGTGCTCGGGCGCATGCACACGTGTGCACACACACACGCATACATGCAGGGACACAGGTGTACACACAGGTACACAGAAATGCTCTTCTCTTTGCTGAGTCAAGCTTTGTCTCTTCTACCAATAGAATGGGTTTGAGACCTCTCTGTCAGATAGAGACCTCCAGAAACAGTCCCTGAGGCTTCTGCCCATGACTGTTCACTCCTGAGGGCTTAGATGCAGACCGAGGGACTGGGCCCAGGAATCAGTGTTTGAAAACACCAAATTAGCTTCTTCAACTCCTACCAACCCCCAGCCCAGGACACAGACTCCTCACCTTCCTTGCCCATCCTCAGAGATCCTGCACGCAGGTGTGGTCCACAGGCATCTCCAAGCAAGCCTGTCCTCTCCAACCAGTCCAGGGAGCTTAAGCGAGGGGGGCCCAAAGTACCGTCCTCAACCACCAGCCACTGCAGCCCCTGGGAGCCTGCAGAAATGCCCCTTCTCAGGCTCCGCCCAGACTTTCTGATCTCTGTCTGAAGTTGGGCCCAGGAAGCTGGGTTTCCACAGGCTTCCGGATGGTTCTTATATACATGAAAGGCAGAGAATCACTGCGCTGGGCCCTGCCTTAGCCAGGGAGAGCCCTCAGGGAGTCCCAATCTTTGGTCAGCTTCCCCGAAAGCCAAACCTGAGGATTTGAGAGCTGTACCCAGGTGAGGGAGGGAGGGAGGGAAACAGGAGAGTTGTTGAGTCATAGCTGGGACCCTCCGCCAGACCACAGAGAGCTCCGGAGCAGGAGAGGACTGGTGCAAGGGGAGCGGCCTCTGTCCCCTCATCAGTCACTGGTCATAGGCTGTGGGCTGCCCTCCCCATCAGGGGTGCTGCAAAACCTCCTGGGGGCAGCTTCTGTTCCACACAGGATGGTGGCTCTGAGCTCCAGCAGCCCAGACTCACAGTCCCTGGGGACAACAGTCCAGGGAGGGGCCTCTAGTGGGGAGTCATACTCTATGCAGTAACCTCTGGATTCCTAAAATGTCCCGAGCCTTCAGGGTATCTGACCCTGGGACAGAGGGCACAGAAATGAGCCATGGTTATGGCTCCTGAGTGCATTTTTTCCTATGCTGCCATAACACAATAGTACAAATGTTCTAAAACAGCAGAAACTGATTTTCTCACAGCCTTTGAGACCGGAGGTCCAAAATCCAGGCGTTGGCAGGGACATGCCCCTTCTGAGAGTGGCAAGGATGAATCCTTCCCTGCCTCTTCCAGCTGCAGGGGCTCCCCGCAATCCTCGGTGTCCCCCATCACTGCAACCTCTCTTTCACCTCCATCACTGCACGGCTTCCCTTACGTGTCTGCCTCTTTGTGCGTTTTTTCCTTTTCTTATGAGGACACCAAGCATTAAAAGTAGGGGCCACTCTAACCCAGTAAGATCTCATCTTGATTCTTACCTCTACAAAGACTCTATTTCCCAACAAGGTCACGTTCACAGGTCCCAGGGGCTAGAACGTCCTCGTATCTTTTTGGTGGACACACTTCAATCCACAACACTGAAGATGACTTAAGAGTTCCACAGGGGCCACCATCCTTCAAGCGGACACTGCAGGGAACTCAGTGCCGGTGTCTTGATGAGGACACTGCCAACAGGAAATAGGCCAATTTCCAGAGGCTGCAAGAACAATGATCACCCTGGAGCCACCTGGTCTAAAGGAAAAGGACATCATGCAAGAAGGAAAAGCTCCCTCTGCCGGTGGTACTTTGCAGTGCAGTTGCTGGAGTTTTCCCCGCAAGACATCAAACAGCAGCCAAGCCAGCACCTGTCTCCAACCCACGTGGGCTGGAGGCGCTTTCCTTGGCTGGAAGAAGAGGCAGTGCCCAGTGGTTTTCCCTCTCAGTCACTGTCTTTTTAGTTTTCTTTTTTTGCCCTGCAGCCTGTCCTCCACTAACCCAGGACTGCAAAGCTGAGGCCTCAGAGAACAGCTGGCCGGAATAGGAAGCCAGAAGTAATCATACGCTGGATCTGCGATCTGTGGGCTGAATTTCTGGAATTTGAGACCCTGATTTTCATTTGTAAGAGCCAGATAGGTGAGAGAGAAGGGATTGTTGTTGTTGTTGTCGGAGTCCAACTAATATCGAGAGCCAGCCTAGAAGGACCCGGAGGAAAGAGTTCAACCCACAGCACATGATGAGGACCAGCGTGTGTCCTGGGCTGAGCAAGTGAAGAGGAGAGACGAGGTGGGGCCCTGTGCCCTGCCTTGAGATCTAGCCCAGTCGGTTTAAGGGCCCAAGGGCAGAGCAAATGTCTCTCAATACCCAAGAGAAGCTGTCTCCCAACTGGCCCAAGACACTTCTAGTGGTGTGTTCATCAGGGTCCTCCAGAGAAACGGAACCAACAGGCCATACCTGCATACATGTAGATGACAGGTGGATGAACAGAGGGGCGATGGATTGATTATAAGGCATTGGCTCATACGATGATGGAGAACGAGAAGTCCCATGATCGGCAGGATGCAGGCTGGAGACCCAGGAAAGCCAGTGTTGCTGTTCAAAGGCCTGAGACCCAATGGTGTGAGTTCCAATCTGAGCCTGAAGGCCTGAGAACCAGCGCAAACAATCAGAGAGAGAGACGCCTCCCTTCCTCTACCTGCTTATTCTATTAGGACCCACACTCACAGAGGAGGGCATCTGCCCTACTCGGCCCATAAATTCAGATGCTGATCCCTCCCAGAAACACAATCACAAACACATAGAAAAACAGCATTCAATGAGGTAACTCATCCTTCACCAAATCAAGTTGTCACATAAAATTAACCATCACAGGTGGCTCTTGTACAGCAGAGATGGGAGCAGAGCCGCTGTAGGCAGATGGGGCGCTAGGATGACCCATCCCCAAGTTTCCTTCACTCCTGCAAGATGCAGACACCCCTGAGTCCCCAAATATTAGAGTGGGCACCAAGGGGAGCTGAGAGTGGAGAGCTGGTGTGGCTGGCAGGGAGGTGACTGTGCTAGCAGCCCAGGGACCATGGTGGCAACCCCAGCTGGGGACTAGATGAGAACATGACTGAGTCTGCAGAAGCTCAATCAGGAGCTGGTTAGGGACAGAGCCAGGAGTGGGGCTGCCCAGCTCCATTGGACCAGTGACAGCCTGTTGCTCACTGTGGCCAGAGGTCAGCTGCCAGACCAGATGTTTCGCTTATTTGCCGTGCTCGCTAGAACATAGATCATCCCCTGGGGTAAAAGAAAGGAGCCGAGGGACTGGGAATTCTCAAGTAATTGAGTATTCCCCCAAAGATGCTGAGCTATAAACCAGGACAAACAGAATTGCCTAGAATTGGCAAGATTAAGTTCTCTGCCATTAGCAGAAATGAGGGTTTGTGAGCTAAATTAAGCTCAATTATAAAACAATAAAGAAAGTTACATTTCTGCACACCAGAGTTTTGTGAAATTTGTACCTACCATACGAAAACTGTCATCGCAGTTTAAGGCAATGTGTGATATATGCTACAGTGACCGTAGAAGCAAAGTGTTTTATGATTTCAAAAGACAGGACAGAGAGCGCCCGCTAGAGTTTGAAAGCCTGTCTCTGTCTGTAACTCAGCCGCTCCATCTTATTACCTGACACCTTTCCTCAAGCCCCACTTCCCACTGTACAGCCCCACTGTATTAGTTATGATCCTTTCTGCTGCATGTGACAAAACTCTAACTCACATCAGCCTAAGAAAAGCTGAAGGAATTTATTCACTCTCAAAGCTAAAGAATCCATAGGGAGCTACTACTTCAGGTTCAGCTCGATCCAGGGGTCAAAGGACTTCACTGGGATGGAGCTTTCCTCTGAACTCCTCCACTGAGCTTCCCTGGTGCTCAGTTCTTGCTCAGGACCCATGTACTTGCAAAGTATTGGCCACAGTTCCAGCCCCATGCCAACAAAAAAGGAAGTGTGTTCCCCCTGATAGTTCTAATAAAAGCACAGAATGCAAATCTTCTTTGCTGGGATGGGCAGGATTTGTATCATGTGGCCATCGGGAAGCCAGGCTGTCTGGTCACCAGGGTGGATCATGCTGAGTGGCTGGCACGTGGAGTCAGCTTTACCTGCTGCAACCCTGGAGAACTGTGACGTAAAGAGAGGATGCTGGTGGGAAAACAGCACATGCCCAGTGTCTCTGATTATGGCACACAGTTCAGTTGCTTTTCCTTCCAAGGCAGATAGACTATTCCCGAGCCTGGATAGGTTCCATTTGTTTTGCCATCACAGAGTTAAGAAAAACTCTGGTGAGCTCCTCAGGCTAGTTACTGTCATCAGCTATGAGTAATGTAAACCATTGCAAACTACCTTTAGGGGAATGAAAAGAAAAGAGAAAAGGACATGCAATCAAGCCACTGGGGGTCTTGCAGGTGACGCCTCTGGAGGAGATGGGGCTCCACAAGAACCTGGGAAGTGCCCTCTCTGTTCTGTCTCTTTCTGCATGTCTGTGTTGGTCTTTTCTCTTGGTTTGCTCAGAGCTTCCTCTGCTTCTCTGGCCCCACCTGTGGCCGCCCGTGGCTCCTGTGGGTAGTGAACATTTGGTAGCTTGGAGCTATCTCTTGCTTTTACTTTCCCTATTTTTCTAAACAAATCCTCAGCTCCACCTCTGGCTTCAGGCAAGCCACAGTCAGAACATTACATTCTGCAGCTACAAACATTCAGGCACCCGATTGAAGCAGTGCTGAAGAGATGCAGTGAGACTCTTGGGGGCACTTCAGGGAATAGAGCATGCACTTGAACTTGGAAGTTGTAAACTGGAGCTTCTGCAACTTTCTTGACACATAATTTGAGACTGTACCAACCCAGAGGAAACAATATGGAGTCAAGAAATGGAGACAGGGTCTGGATTCTGAAGTTTAGGTCTTTGGATCAAGCTAAATCTTTATTGAGTCTCACCTTTAGACATTTCAGCCACAGGGTCAACACATCCCCTTCTGTGGAAGCCAGTTTGACTGGGTGTTCAGCTGCATTTGATCCCAGCGTGTTTGATGCTTACAAACCTTCCCTGCACCTGGGGCACGAAGAGGAATTCTGCCTGTATTCTCAGTGCATTGATGCACCTTTCTGCATCTGGGACTAAGAATATAGTACTATGATATGATATGATTGATATGATATGATATAATAATATACTGGACTAATAATATAATAACATTTCTCTTGGCCACCACCTCCTCTACCAAAGAACATGGTAGTCAGCCTTTGAGGAGTTGCTAGCCTTCAGTCTGTGTCATGAGCATGTTCTCCTCCAATGTCCCTGGCTGCAGGGTGTCCTCCCCAGTAAGGAAGCTTCACAGTTAGCACCTGACAGGATCCCTATTGTTTGCAACTAAATACTGATGGGAGAGTGACTTGTATCAGTCACATGGACCACAGAAGAACTACAGACGAGCTTCCTCAAGTCTACCCCTCCTGGTAACTGTCTGGTGCACAGAACCCACCTTGCAATGGCCAACTTCCAAACACCCAGCCACAAGCAAACATTTAAATCCCTCAACAGAAGTCTCCATCAGGTAATTGATTTGTTTCTTATCCTGTGTAAGGAACTGAACGTCTGTGCCCTACATAAATTCATATATTGAAGCTTGAACCCCTAATGTGCTGGTGTTTGGAGGGAGACCTCTCAGAGGTAATGAGGTTTAGATGAGGCTGTGAGGTAAAGAATCATTATGGGTTTAGCATCCCAAGAGAAATCTCTCTCCACCAGAGATCTCTCTCCACTGTGTGAGTACTCAGTGGGAAGGCTGCCATCTGCAAGCCAGGAAGAGACCATGCTGGAACCTTGATGTTGGACTTTCAGCTTTCAGAACCGTAAGAAACAAATGTGTTTTGTGTGAGCCACCGGTCTATAGTATGTTGTTTGCTTGCTTGCCTTGCCTTTGTCTTTTGTTATAGCAGACTGAACAGACCAAGACATCTTGGCCTAAAAATTTGGATGAAGAGTCATCCAGGGAACGAGGAAAAAGAAACAAGCCTTTTTTTTTTTTTTTTTTTTTTACAAGCCTTTTTCTTAATGTGAATATTTTCTTGGTTCAATGTGGATATAAATCTATTCTTATGTACTCAGGAAAGTTTTTCTCAGACACAGCTTGCATTGAAAGGTTATTTACATCATCAGAATGTATTCAGATTTGCAAATTAGCGAGGATTGCAGCCGTTCTAATGTAAACAGGGAACAGGTGCAGGATGCTCTGAGCGATAACTAGAGGCAAGTGGCTATGCAGTATTGAGTGACAAATGGGAGAGGAATAAAATGAAGCGGGGGAAAGCTGTGTATTGAGTACTGTGTGTACCCAGTTACTATGGGTATCAGCAAGAGTTCAAAGGAGCAGAACCTTCGAGCTGTACAGACGTACATATATATATGTGTATGTGTGTTTGTACGTATATTATATATTACACATTATATATCACATGCTGTCTCATATCTATGTTATGCATTTTACATTATCATTATATTATTACATTTTCTGTAATTAAATATATATTTTTATTATATATAAAAGGTATTATATATTATTTAGAGTATAAATAGCAATTTGCCTTACATCATTGTGAGAGCTGGTTAAGTGGCATCTGCAAAGCCGTTACCCTGGAGTCGGATGCTGGAACAGGAGGGAATGTGGCTTGTGGGGTAAAAATACCCACATATGTGCTCCATTAGCAGCTACCGCTCATCTGCACTCCCCAGGGTCTTACAAGCTGGAAGGAAGGCACAGGCAAGCTGCCACCCGCAGGATAACCAGAATCCCATCATGCGTCGGTTCTTGTTGCTTCTGACCTTGGTGACACTAGTATTCTGGAGAAGTCTGACCCTGGTCATTGAGCTAAACTAGCCAGCAGAGCAGATGCAGTCCAGGTCGCTGACTCACGCCAACAGATGGGCAATGACACGTGTGAGCTGCCCAATGCCCGCTGCTTCCTGACCTCCAGCTCACCACAGGACTCTCCCCTGGAGGCCCACCCTGAGCAAGAAATCATAACAAAGGGAATTTGAGAAACGCAGTTCTGCCGGGCCAGCACGACACACTGCAGATGACCTCACCATGGCTGCAGAACAAATTAGCCTAAAACTCTGTGGTGTGAGGCAACATTTGCTCTGCTCAGGAACTAGGCGAGCAGCGTGGCTACCGTTCATCTCCACTCCCTGATGTCTGGAAACTTGAAGGCTGGGGAGTTGGACTGATCACCCTATCACAAGCCTGGAGTGATGCTGGTGGGGGCTGGGGCCCAGCTCCTCTCCTCATCTGTCCTTTCAAGGACAAGCATGTGTTGGGCACCTAGCAGGGAAGGTCACAGAGTATCATCTCCACCATTTCCTCTGGGGTGGAGCAGTCACAAGCCTCACATATGCTCACAAGGAGGAAACACAGACCCCACTTCTCTGTAGGAAGAGGGACATTCACATTGAAATAAGAGCATGTGAGGTGTCGAGGGTAGGTACCATGTTGTACCCATCACTGGAAAACATAACCTATCACCTCGACAATTATGAATCCTGTTTGCAATCATCCCAGTGTCATTCTAATTTGGAAATCTATTTTGTTCTAACAATGAGAATTTAAAAACTCAACCAGCTCTTACTGACACTTACCATGCTCCAGAAAGCTCTAGCTCTGGAGAAATCTCCAGCTACCCGGGGCCATGAGGAGGCAAACTTTAACAAAGATTATATAATATTACAGATACATTAAAACACTTTTCCTTGTAAGTGTCAAATACCCAACTCAAACTGGCTTAAAGCACAAAAAGGAAATTATTGGCTCACTTAAGTGGAAAGTCCAAAGAATGCTTCTAATTTCAAAATAGATTTGATCCAGGGACTAAGAATTCTGACAATCTCTGTACCTCTTGCCCCAGCTTGGCTCCATGATTTTCAATAAAGGTCCCATCCCAAAAATTGTGAACTGGCCTTAGAACTTCTAGTTCTTTATAAGATGACCATTTTTTCTGATCATCCCAGGAAAATTCGTGAGGAACACTCTGACGGTCTAGCTAGAATCATTCTTCTCATCAAAGAACCAGTTGCAGTGACCAGAGAAATGAAGAAATTTTATTGGCTGCCCTTGGGATGAGCTAGAATATATCATGGTCAACTCCAACCATATCATGTGGACAGAGAAGGACTTGCTAGTGGTTCAGAGATGTCTCCCAAATGGGGAGGCAGGGAATAGACCAAAGCATTTGTATCGCCACCCGAAGGAGAAAGAAGTAATCATGACTGATCCTGCAGTGGTCAACAGCTAATCACTTGCGTAAGGGGATATCCTCAGAATTCATGTTTAAACAGTCAATCCATTTTATTCCACAGTAACTCAAAAAAAGAAAGCTCTTTGATCAAATATATGGAAGACTAGTTCCACAGAAGAAATTTTACGCTAACATTAGTTGTAACCCAGCCACTCAGAAAACATTACAGCTCACATCCGCATATGTGCAAGCTCAGCAAGCTGGCCTGGGTGTTCATTTCCCTGAAGGGCCAAAACCAAGCACCATACACCAGTGGTTTATGCAACAGAAACTGACTGTCTTCCAGTTCTGGAGGCCAGAAGTTTAAGGTCAGAGAGTTGGGCCATTCTGAGAGCTGTAGGGAGAATCTGCCCCAGGCCTCTTCCCTGGCTTCTGGTGGTTTAAGGCAATCCTTGGTATTCCTCAGCTTGTGAAAACCCCACCCTGATCTCTGCCTTCATCTCTACACAGCATTCTCCACGTGTGTCTCTCTGTATAAATTTCCCTTTTTCTGCTGTGTGCAGTAGCTCACACTATAATCTTAGCACTTTGGGAGACCAAGAGACAGGATTGCTTAAGGCCAGGATTTTGAGACCAGCCTGGGCAATATAGCAAAACCAAAACCATACAAAAAATTTTTCAAGTAGCCAGACACAGTGGTGAGCACCTGTAGTCCCAGCTACTCAGGGGGCTGAGGTGAAAGGATCCCTTAAGCCCAGGAGTCTGAGGCTGCAATGAGCTGTTATCATGCCACTGAACTCCAGTGTCTTAAGTAAATAAACAAATAAGTATCCCCTTTTTATAAAGAAGCCAGTCATATTGGATTAAGGCTCACCTTAATGATCTATTTTACCTTGATTACCTCTGTAAAGAGCCTATCTGCAAATAAGGGCACAGTCTAAGTTTCGGAGGCTTGGGGCTTCAACATACCACAATTCAATCTGCAATCGCCTGATTTCAGATTAGAGAGGTTTCATATCAGATATTTTAAGTGCACTTAAATACAGTTGGCATGGCCTGTAGCTCAGCAGCCAGAGCGCCAGCCACATACACTGGAGCTGGCAGGTTCAAACCCAGCCCCGGCTTGCCAAACAACAATGACAACTACAACCAAAAAATAGCCGGGTGTTGTGGTGGGCATCTGTAGTCCCAGCGACTTGGGAGACTGAGGCAAGAGAATCGCTTAAGCCCAAGAGTTTGAGATTGCTGTGAGCTGTGATGCCACAGCACTCTACTGAGGGCGACATAGTGAGACTGAAATAGAATAGAGCACAGTTGGTACTCCCCAAAACTAGCAAGTTCTACATATGTAGACGCTTCTTAGCAAAGACCATTATGTCCTTCTGGGACATTTCCTACCACCATTAATGGTGCTGGCTATTCTTGAAAGCAAAAACTAATGCTTCCTCTCAGACTAGCACCGTATTGAGTACTTCCCGGTTGTTTAGATACTCTCTCATAAGATTTTATACTAACATTATCCTCTATCTGCAAATACTAGGAATGACCAAACAGTTCCAAACCTGGAAATAAAAAAAAAACAAACATTTCCTGTATCAGAGACAAGCTAATGTCAACCATTATTGTCAAAGTAATCAAAAATGTCTTGCTACTCAATAAAATTTTCAATTAATCACGTATAATTGAATACTTGGAGGATAATACATCTGTTACGAAACTTTATTCAACAGGAAAAGTCATCAGATATTAGTTGACATGGAAGAAAAAAATATGAAGCAAAGTTTACATATTATTTTCTCAAGATGGCTAAAGTTAACATTTTTCTGTGGTCAGCAAAACTACTGATTTCTTTCACAAATGGAAGAAGGAAGCCACAGTCTGTTACCAGCTCCACCAATGTAATTAAATCCATGGCTGGCACAGGTTCTTGAAAGTGGAGATTGAAATCCCATCTATTAACTGGTAAATTTTAAAACTGTGTATGGCTTCTTGTTCATTAAACTGTTAAATCCCTTGGTTAGAACTTGCAGCTATGAATTATTGATTAGCTCTAAGTTTAACTGGACTTTTTGGGAAAAATCCAATGTTCCAATCCAGAGAGGCTAAAACTATTTATAACTTTCAGTCTTAATTTTCCCAGTCATACCATGCACATGTCCATGTTTACCATATTAAGAGAATGAAGTCCAATTTTCGAGATATTAAAAAAAATGGTATCTCTTCCCGTCAAAGTATCAAATGCTTTCCAAGCAAGTAGGAAAACTGACTATAACATTTATAGGTAAGCAGGATATGGAATACCAGATTGTTAAAAAAAAAAACCTAAACTGTTGCCCTTTCTATTGGTCAAATAGACAAAGACAAGCCACATTCAATTTTATTGTTAATTTGCTTAGATCTGATACCAGTGTTGTGTTTATACATGAGATGGCTCTCTTATTTTAAGGGGGTTCATGCTGTGAAATGTCAAGATATCACCAACTTACTTTCAAAGGATTCAGCACGTTTGTAATATATATGTATATTATATATATAGTGTCATATTAGCAATTGTTGAACTTAGAATTTCTTTATTGTACTACTTCCCATTTTTCTGTATATTTTTTTAAAATTACAATAAAAAATTGAGGGGGAAAGGGATGGAAAAGACATGGAAGATTTTCTCCTGCTGGTAAATTTGTCATTTAACACTTACTCTGTGCTGAACAGATCCAAGGTTCACTTCATCATTATCCTGTCTATCACCCCGAAGGACATCATAAGGCTCACAGGCCTTTCGAGTGTTAACAGGGAGCAAAAGCACTTCCCTTGCCATTTACAATTATTGTCTACTTAATGGATGAAATGAGCTCTTTTGAGTAAACTGCTTAGGATGGCACATGGCAAAATGTAGGTCCTCTAAATAACTTGGTTCTTGTGACTTTATCATCTAAAACTACAACACATACTGCGTGGTGCTGGCAATTAAGGGCCTTGTGTATAGTTAGTTCTACTAGGAAACTATAGGCATCCTTAGGAAGAAAAGATCCCCTCTGGCTATGGTGGATGGGGGAGGCAAGACATGGCGGGCAGGATTGGAGTTTCCATTTATAGAGAGGTGAGAATCCAGATGTGGAAAGGAGGGCTCAGCTGTTTCACACCTTTGAGGAAAGGAATGTACATAACCATGGAGAAGTGAGTCCTCAAGATTCAGCAGGGGACAGAGAGTAAACAGCCCATGTTCTGAAAGCAAAGGACTCCCCTTCCCATTAAGCATTGAATAAAGAAGATACTTGGATCAGAATACACCATGGCTGGGAAGATCAATAATATTTGCCAAACTCCAGTCCCTTGCCCCCTACACTCACGCCCCAGAACCCACGTTTGCACATGTACACACAGTTGCACACACCCTCATACACAAAATCATTCTTCATCAGTAATTCAGGAACAAAAGAAAACCTTCTGCTAAATTGTGAATCTATAATTAGATCCACCTTGACCCCAACCAAAGTTGCAAGAGCACTGTGGTAAACACTTGTTACGGTCTGCCCTTCTTTACATATGAAACTTCACATTTTCTCTATGATACTTTAGGGAGTTGAAAGTTTCTGTGTGAGCCAATGTCACATTGGCAGGCTAAGACACTAACTGAACGAAATAGAAATATATGTTACAACTAAAAACGTGATATGTTACAATGTAGAAAGGAATTCTCCATATAATATCTCCTTTGAGCTTCCAAAATTCTTCCAGTTGAGAGGTGAGCAAGGTTGTCTGATGCTCTTCTGTGGGGAATTTGAAAGAGAAAGTTAGCATGTGAATCCCTGGGGCCCGACTCTCCAAACTCCCATTTGGAACATCTGGAGGGTGATTATATTCCAGTCAGGAGATGGATTCCATCTGTGAGCTCCATTGGCTTAATAACCTAGCTTGAAACGTTTAACATTTCCGAAACTCACTTTTTTCATTTCTGTTTACTGCCCAGATTATTCTGTGGATCAAAGGATCAAGTTAGGTATATGAAAGCATTCTCTGAATTTTAATGTACTGTATGATTATTATCAGTTGCTATAGAAGAATGTTTGCATCTCACCAAAATCCATGCGTTGCGACCCTAATCATCAATGGATCGTATTTGGAAGTAAGCCCTTTGGAAAGTAATTAGGGTTAGATGAGGCCCTGAGGGTGGGGCTCTTGATAGGCTCAATGGCCTTTTCAGAAGACGCGGGAGAGCGTGTGCATGCACACGTGTGCTCTCTCTCTTCCCTCTCTCTCTCCAAGCACCAAGGAAAAGCAGAGAGGACATACCCAGGACGAGGGCCTGCACCAGAGCCCAGCAGCGGCACCCTGACCTCAGACTCCCCGCCCCGTGAGGTGTGAGAAGCAGGTGTCTGTCATTTAAGCCCCTATGGTATTGCGGGGTGCCAGTGTGAACTGACCGAGAGAGATCAGTATTGCTCTAAATGGCCGATTCTCTGGAGAACTGGCAGAGAAAAACTTAATAAAGAGCAATGAAGGGTTTCACTCCTCATTAATTAGTTTCTCTCCTTGCTGAGTGCTAAGTAGCACTGTGCCCGCTTCTTTCACATATTATTTCAATGTAACCTTCAGAATAAGTCTGCTCAGCATGTGTTATTATTCCCATTTTATAGGTGAAGAAGTAATAACCACCCTGCCCAGGACAGGGCCTCTAGGAGGTAGAGAACCAGCTCCCACACTTGGGTGTGTGGGGCCCCACACTGGCTGTCTCCCCGGCTGTGCTGCCGTTTCAGTCCACTGGGGTTTCTGTGGACATGATGAATTTTACTGAACCCTTATCTCATGGAGCTGCATCTCCAACCACCTCAATGCGTGACAACACAGGCACATTATTGCATACCATGTACAGGAAAGCCATGGGCTGCTCAAGAGCCTTAACACAGCCCACCCTGCCCCAGACACACTGCTCACCCACCCCCACCGCATGGGGCTCTGCTCTAAAGCTTGCCTCTGCTGGAAGTACCTCCCCTGCTGCCTTCTCTCCTCCACCCCTGCTCCCCAGCCGCTTCACACTCTTCTCCTGGGCTCCCAGGGCACCAGACACTCTCCCAATTCATTGTGCGACAGACGGAGAGAAAGTTTATTTTTAGGAGGTGGTAGGAGAATTCCCTTGAAAAGAAAAGCTGGCTTAGTCACAAAAGAACTCTGCTAAGCCACAGGGCTGGATAACAAACAAGAGAAAAGGGGGTTCTTGATGAGGAAGAGCTAGAAATAACCAATCTCCCTGTTTCTAACTTCAGGAGAAGCATTTCAGTGGGGGAGGGAGAGGACGGGCGTGTCATGGTCACGGATACTTTCCCCAACCACAGAGCTTTACAGCCCAGGCCATGGCTGCCATGTGCAAATGGCTCAGTCAATATTTACACACAGGATTGTTTTATTACCCGTGACCTTCCTGATTAATTAGGAGGAAAGTTCTACATTCTGATAAGTGTTCTGTGCTCATCTGCAGGCTACATTACTACCAAGGCCAGTGCCACTTCTAAATCCACATGACTTGAAACCACAGAATGTGGTGGAACTTGGAAGTTGACTATTATAAGTATGGCTGACTCAAATCTGCTAGCAAAGTTCATTATCACTAAGGGCATTTTCTTGGATACATAGTTTTTATTTTTAGATAAGATCCATTTGTAATTTTCTTGTGAGCTATATACATATTGTAGTTTCCGAAGTGTTTGGAAATCAGATTTTGAATCTGAAATATACCCCTCATATTTAAATATAAATTGGCATCTATGGCCATACCACCCTGATCTCAGGTCTAGTTAGTGCTTAGATGGGACATATGAATTGACATTACCTTTGAAGAAAATGTTTTCTTAAATAAATGAAACATCCACTGAGTTCTAGTCTGAATTATTGCAAATTTTAAACTGACGAAGTATAAATAAATGAAGAATGTTTATTATCAGAGATCTTCATTCCTAGAAAATGTGACATACATTATTAACATAAAACATATCAGCGGAAAATGATGCTCTTTATATGTTTTTATCTCTTCCAGTGAAAGAATGTTTGGATCCAAAACCTGAGTCATATTAACCACAAAGCTATCTACTTACATTCAACAAAAAACCTTGTACTGGAATGTTTGGGTCAAGATGATTAATAATAGCCAAAACTGGAGACCACCCAAACTCTCATCAACTATAAAATTAATATAGTTGTTCCAGAATGTGTGTAAAGCCTATCAATTTTCTATTCTAACATATTATTTTATATATAATAATATTTTAATAAAATACAGCCCACATGATGGAATATTACACAGCATTGAGAACAGAGATTGGTTAACTACCTTCAAGGACACGGATGGGCCTCACAGGCACACTATTGATCAAAAGAGCCAGACAAAAGGTTTCCCTTACCGAAGCTGTAGACACAGGCAGAGGCCGACCGTTACCTTGAAGTTGGGTGGCGACAGAAGGGACATGAAGGCGTTTTCGGAGTGCTACTGATACTGGGCCTCGACTATATGAGCGTGCTTCATTGCTGAAAATGTGCTGGGTGGGGTTTTTCTGTAAGCATGGGATGCTTCAATACAAACCTTTGTGGGTTTTTTTGTTGTGGTTTTTTTTTTTAAGTTTTGGGGGTTTTAATGGAAGTAAGAAAATAATACCCAGATTGGAGAGGGCAAAGGGGGAAGGGCCAGGAGATGTTTACAGTCCACCATGGTTGACGTTGCATCAGAATTCTGTCTGATAAGAGGAAATTCTAAGCAAAAGACCATAAACAAACGCTAGGGCAGCCAGAGCATGCAACACACTTTGAAACACTGAGACTGCTAGAGGAGCCCCTTGTTTGGCTTTGCTGGCCACCACAGAGAGCAGGTGCATGGTGCACCTGAAGGACCAGAAGCTCACTCTGTGTGTGGTAGGAATCCTACATTTGCAAATTTTGTAACCTGAGAAATTATAAATCACAATTTCTCCATTCCTTCATGTGTCAGATGAGGCACGCAGGTTTCTTTTAAGGATCCAATGAGGAAAAGTATGAGAATGTTTGTCAACTGCAAGGCACAACACAAATGGAAGTTATCAGCTTTGAGTGATTTTATTTAGTGCCTTGTATAAACCAGACACAAAGGTCATGTCATTCAAACACACCCTCTATAGACTGACTAGAGAGGTGTGTTTTTATCTTCAAGTCAAAATTATTCCTCTAGAGCAACACAGTGCCAGAACTTGGAATGCTGTTTCATTATTCATTGAGTTAACTTTTATTTAAAACACAAGATCCAAGAATTCAAAACAATACCATTTTAATTCAGAATTATTCCTCGTAATCCTTCAGAGGATAAGAGATTGCCTCATTACTTAGTGTTGTATGACCAATTTTATCACTTTGTGATCAGCCCTACTTGCACTTTTCATTTTTATGAGGGTTTCCTTCCAATTCGTATGACACCTAACTCTAATTTTGTCTAATTTTGGATCCTCAAATATAATATAAACTTCACGTAGCATTTCACTTATCTCTGAAATAAAGCTATTGTTCTCATTCTAAATTCCTTCCTTGATCACATTATTGTTTGTTGAATTATTGATCTTACTTGGAAAATTAGAATATTAGCTTTCAAGTCCTTTACATTAAAATGCCATTTGTTAATTTGCATTAAATAGCTGGCATTATGGGCCCCCTGAGAATTAACTTTGCTTCTAGCTGTTACTAATTATTAGCATTTTTTATCTTTGGCCTTCAAGTATTTGTTTTGATACCCTACTTTCCTATCTGTTCCAAGTCATAAGTCATCAGGGAGGAAGCAATTAAGTCACCAGATTGTCCTAATGGCATTTCATCCAGGGAGATCATTTATATCATGAACTAAAGTTTGTGGGTTTTTTTTTTTCTTAAGAGGCAGCGTCTCACTTTATCACCCTCAGTAGAATGCCATGGCATCACAGCTCACAGCAACCTCCAACTCCTGGGCTTAAGCGATTGATTCTCTTGCCTCAGCCTCCCGAGTAGCTGGGACTACAGGCACATACCACAACGCCCGGCTATTTTTTTGTTGCGGTTTGGCCGGGACCAGGTTCAAACCTGCCACCCTCCATACATGGGGCCAGCACCCTACCCACTGAACCACAGGCGCCACCCTAAAGTTTGTGTTTTAACAACTGGTGAAGATCAATCAGTTTCTTTTCTTTTCTTTTTTTTTTTTTTTTGATCAATCCGTTTCAATGTTGAGAATTAACATACAGAGACTTCTTGATTTTAAATTTTCTTATGTATGAATGTCCAGAGTTTTCTCCCTGACTTTGAATTCCTGGCAATGGGGGAAACTGAGCTATTGGAGACATCCACTTTTTCTGAAAACCCCCATAAAATCTGGATAAATATTACAAAATTATTAAAAGTACATAGTTAAGGTCAAAAGTAAAGGAAATTTTCAGGTGCTCTCAGAAACTAAGAGGCATGTGGGGAGATGCTGCCCAAGTCCTGGATCTGGGACCCCGGCCCTAACAACCCACGGCCGGGGTTCTGATGCTCTTGTCGGGAGGGTGAGGAAGGCTCAGACCTTGGGAGCTAGAGAGAACTGGAGCTGCCAGCCCTAACTGTAGCCAGCACCTTTGAAGATCTGCCTCCGATAAAAAGTCACTCTGTCATCCAAAGTAGGCTGTGTTCATTTTCTATGGCTGTGTAAGAAATCATCCCCAAAGTGCACAAACAGGTACTACCTCAAAATTTCTGTGGGTCCATCCCCCTTGCATGGCTTGGCCTTGGGAGAGTCTCCTCCCCTGACTCAGGGACCCTCCAGAGGCTGCACTCAGGACGCTGACTGCGGCTGAGTCTGTGCCAGGCTCGGCATGGGGCTGTGGCAGGATGCGATCCCCACCAGCTGCTGGCTGGGCACCTCCATCCACTTCTGGGTGTTGGCTGCAGGCTCCCCCAGCTCTTCACTCCTGGGCCTTTTCCCCACGGAGCAGCTCACAACACAGCAGCCGCTACCATCAGAGCCGGACAGCAGGAGGCCAGAGCAGGCCTATAACCTGGTCTCAGAAGGGGCAGCCATCTCTGGGACCAGAGTCTGCTTTTTGTCAGGTCCAGACCACACTCAAGGGCTGGAGATCACACAAGAGCATGAATACCCAGAGACAGAGCTGATTTGGGGCCTCTGCCCACGACAGCTGGACCTGTGTACTCCTGCCCAGAGAGCGGTTGTCAGAACCTCAGAGGAGGGTCCCCGGAGAACTAAGACCCAGACCTCTAAGGAGGGGGCTGCTCAGCTGGCACTGCTGTCTGGTTGGAGCAGCAACAAGCCTGGCACTGGTATAGAAAGAAGCCAAGAACTCAAACCACTGCTGCTAATGCAATCATAAACCATGGCCAGGATGATGCTTCAGGAATTAGCCGGCGCCTCCTCTCCTCTTTGCCTTTCATTCCCACTCCTACACCCCTCCCCACAGAAGCTAAAAGAGAGCCGGGTGGCAAAGGGGAAATGTGCTTTGCAGAACCCCAGCCCTGGCATCAGAAAACGGAGTGGAGAAGGAGGGAGCCGTGAGCTGGAGCTGAGAGCCCATAGCTCACTAATCAGCACAAAGGAGACTAAGTCCTGCCTGTGGATCTGGGTAGAAAATGATTTTAAAGTCTCCAGTGAGATATCAAAACAGAAATTTTGTACATAGCATAGGTATGGCATTTAAATCTAGACTACCCTCTAGATCTTGGGATCTCTCTACACTTTGATCCTTGATCTTTTGTTTTTGTGTTTTTTTTAAACAGAGTCTCACTCTGTCCCCCAGTGTAGAGCACCATGACAGCTCAAAGCAATCTCAAACTTTGGGGCTCAAGGGCTCCTCCTGCCATAACCTCCTGAGTAGCTGGAACTACAGTCCCAAGTCACTGCGCCCAGCTAACTTTTCTGTTCTTAGTAGAGATGGGGTTGCGCTCTTGCCCAGGCTGGTCATGAACTCCTAAGCTTAAGCAATCCTCCCACCTCTGACACCCAGCGTGCTGGATTACAGGTGTGAGCCATCATGCCCAGCAACACCTCGATCTTCCTGCCTTCGAAACAAAAGTAGACAGATAGGTTATGATGTGAGGATTTGATTCTCATACAACATGGAAGTATTTTTGAGTGTGGAGGCCTAGTTCCAAAAGTGATGTGTTTCTGAGGCACATGTGGCAACCCCCCTGATTTGATTATCTCATTAAAATAACCCCAAAATGGGAGCCCCTGGAACAAACGGTTGGTAAAAACGGAGAGCAGCTTGTTTACCATCTCATGAGTAGTCCCATAAATTGGTCATCCACTCCACAGCACTCCATCAATTTACTTGGTCTGTTTCGGCACCCAGGGGGGCACAGAGCAATAAGCAATCTTATAACACTCAATTATACTCCACGAGGGCAGAGAACCACTAGAACATTCTAAAACAGAACCATTCTCCTTTACTTGAAATGGTATTTTTTAACATCATGAGGGTTTTTTTCTAAAATTAACTTGTTTTTCAGGCTTTAAAATAAAACCTGAGTTAAATTTAACAGTTTTTTGACAAATCTGTGAGACTCTCAAAGAATGAAACTATCGGGCCAAGTTACACAGGTCTAGTACTTGTACAGAACGTTTTTAAATATTTCGGAATATTACAGAGTTGCAAATCTTTTGGTTACATGAATTGCTTTTGTACAGTTTGAGTCCAAGTTATCAGCGTGCCCCTTCCCTGGATAGCGTGCAGCACTTTTAAACCTGAATATATGCTGTGATGCCTACATTTTATCTTCACAATGCTGTAAGTTAAATAGAGTTACCTACCCTGGCTACTATCATTCTGAGATGAAGAGACTTGGGTATAGGAAGGTATGCTTATAGTTTCAGACAACAAAACAAAATAGTGCCGAGATAAACACACATCTGGGGTCGTCATCACTAGAGCATATGTTGTCTTAAGAGGGGAACTTCATACACTCTGCAGGGACAGCTTCCCACTGTATGTCTAGTTTTGAGGCCCAGCTGTTCAACAAAGACGGAGAGGAGCGGGGAAAGAGGTTGGAAAACAATAGATTTGTTCCTGAATTTGAAAAAATGGTATCTAAGAAAACAAAGGATGAGAAAGACAGGCAGACCACAATGGCTCAAACAAAACTAGAATTTTGTAAAACAAAGACAAAAAGCCAATTACAACTAATATTCTCCAAATATAGATAGATATTAAAGCAATGAAAACTCTTAAAGTTTACAAACAAGTTCACATTCAGCGTCCAGAGGAGTTGAAGGTGCAGGACCCTGGGAGGGTTCCCAGGAAGATGTAGTAGGGGATCGGCCTAAGGCCTGTTCTGCATCCTTTACAGCTTCCAGATTCATGACCTGCCACCTGTCATCCCCACTTGGTCCCCTCTGTGCAGAACCTAGGCAGGGAAGACGATCCAGGCCCATCATTTTACCTCATGGACACAGGGAACAATGCGTTGTGAGGAAGAGGGCGCAGGACTGCACTCCCACAGACCAGGTCCAAGGCCCCCTCCAGCCACCTGTCAGCTCCTTGACCCTGAGCACAGCCTTGACCTCTGAGGCCAGGCCTTCCTCACTTGTGAAATGATGGCATTGAACTAGACCACCTTTAAGGTCACTTTTTTGCCCTGACCTTCAATAAATTAGGCCTGATTAAGAAAAAATGGTTAAGTCCTCAGGTTTAACCAAGATCTCTAAAATCTCTTGCTTTTTCCCCCCTTTTTTATCCAGGCCAGACCTTTATATTCCCGACAGGATAGGATCTGATTCCATCATGTGTGCTTTGGCAGAAAGTAGGAAGTCTTTTATACCAAGCTGCTGTCTGCACTGTATTGACATAGTGAGACTTTGAGTCTACATCCATCTAGATGAATGGGGTTTCTGCCAAGGCTAAGAGCAGAGATTTGATGTGACACGGGGGGCACCAGAAGGACCTTTTAGTTCTTGCTAAGCCTGTGCTGTGGCTAAGGCTTAGCAACATGGCTAAGACCATTCCAGAAAGTCTGTGGGGTTGAATCAAGAGCAGAAATGTGGAGGAGAATTGCCTCCACGCCCACACCCTGCCCTTGCCCCCCTTTCTTAACCCCATTCCTTCCCAAGGCGAGGCCTGGGACATAGCACCTGTGGGAAGAGTTCTGGGGACCAACATGTGAGAAGAATCGTCTTGCCATTGGAGCCTGAACCTGCCATTTATGTCATCCCTGGTGTCCCCTCCTCTGGGAGGCTGAGGGCCGAGCCTCTCTGAAATGCAGGAGCTGGGCTAGTGTGGAACACGCTATTGCAGGCAAAAAATAATAATTTCTGGCAACGTCATTCTCACATATGAGACCTAAGAGTTATTTGGGCTTCATAATAATTAGGAATAAATAGGAAACAGTCCACAGGTTTAGTTGTGTTTGTTTTGTGGCTTCCCACTTTGCTGACTCTCTGCTCTGCGAGATTTCCCGGGTTCTGGCCCAGGCGGCCAGGTCCCACCTCTCCCATGCCCAGAACTCTTCCGACTCATCCTTCCTGCTCATCCTCTGCCACCTGAAGACTCTCCGATTCCCTCCTGAATTGGGAGCTCCACCACCGACCAGCACAGCAAGTGTGGGCTTTGACTAGTACGTGAATGAGAAGGAAGTAGTGAAGGTCAAGGGAGGGAGGGAAGGAAGACCCCAAACACTTGGGGTGCACAGTGTTTATCTTCTCTGATTCTCCTGAGGCCATTTCTCGCATCCTCATTTTATTTTGTATCTCTCATTTTGTAATACAATGAAAATGAATACAATGGCTGAAAGTTAACTAAGGAAATGTCTAAATCAAAACACATGAATACGTATCAAGACTGGAACTGAGGCTTTGACTCTAGAATCTGACGATTCTTTTGAAAACTGTTCCTAGCAGATTGTCCTTTCAAACACAGTGACTCAGCCAGACCGTGACATTCCAAGCACCTCTGTTTGTGTATGAATTGTCTATCCACCTGGGTCAGGAAGGCATCCTTGCAGAAGAGGGGCCCAAGTTCACAGCCGAGATCAAGATAGGTTGAGCTGCAGGAAAATTGGGAAGTTGGGAAAAAACAAACAAAAAGAAACCAGAGAGAATGGAGCAGAAATTTCAAGAAAAACATTTCTTCACTAAAAAGGCAAGTTATCAAGTCTAGAAGTCCCTTGTTTTGTCATTTTGAGACCTGCCACAATGAAAATGTCTAAGGAGGCTGCCGGTTGTGATCAACCGGAACACTTAAATAAACAGCAAACAGCACTTCCTCCGACTGGAAATAGAATTTTCAGGGCATCCACTCTTATGTCAGGAGAGCGGGGGGGAAAAAAGAGATGTAGAAAAAGTAAATATGCAAAAGTAAAGCACCACACAGCATGATGCTTTAAAAGAAAGCAAAAATATTAACTCCATGTATTCACCAACCGAGGGCCAGCCACAAGCAATTTCCAAGTAGTTATGGCTGCTGCACTTTGGAAAGCAGGAGTGGAGGGGAAGTGTCACTTTAGATAACTGCAATTTAAGCAAAACAACAGCTTAATAAAGTGTCAGCAGCTTCCTCACAGTTTAAAACAGATGGGTTTTGCTACCCAGGAAGAAGGAGGATTTTCAGACCCGCTGTGATTTGGAGAGTCTGTCTTCACCCTTTACTGAATCATTAAAAGTCTGAGAGCAACAATAATGATAAAGTCTCCAGTTTTCTTCAGAAGCTTCAGTGCTGAACGCCTCATTTTGCCAACAGTACAAAACCATCATCAGCTGCAAATTGTGATACACAGAACAGACTTGGTTAAGTGGGCAAACTTTGAACATGGTGTCAGCCAAAATATTTTCTATAATCTTTTTTCTCTTTTTATGATAGAGTATCCATGAGGCTACTTAATGAGGTGGCTAACATATCAAGGGCAGAGCTTATCAATCATATACCATATCTCTCTCTCTATCTGTCTGTACATATGTTTTAACCCATCTCCTTTAAATAGACAGATCTCACATATTTATCTTAATGTATGTACTTCTTTCCATTAAAATTTGATTGTTATTGCTTCGATTATGAATCCCATATGGCATTTTATTTTAAAGGCAAGTTCATATCACACCAGTGTAAAAATAATGTGACATTAAGACAACTGTGTGTTGGGCAGTGCCTGGGGCTCAAAGAAGAAGGGCGCCGGCCCCATATGCCGGAGGTGGCGGGTTCAAACCCAGCCCCGGCCAAAAGCTGCAGGAAGAAAAAAAAAGAAAGAAAGACAACAGTGTGGCCACCATGCCTAGTTATCAAAGTTACAGATCTAACCAACCAAAGCTCTGTTCCAGACCGAAACAGCAAATTGGTCTCCCTCATCTTCAGTTTTTGATTCTGGAAGGGATTGCCAGCAAGCCCAATTCTGTATATGTCCACCACTTTGTTAAAGGACACGTAGGCCAGAAAAAGTTATTTAAAGGGTTTAGCGGACTTTTGGCTAAGATCAAGTGTAGCATATGTTCTTATCAGTTTAATATCTGATACATCCTCTATCCGAGGACAATATATCTAAACCGATTTTTGGAGCACGGAGTTGGAATAGGAGCTTGTTCCATCATTCCACGCGTCGCCCTGATATTACAGTATCTCTGGGAACGGTGCACTCCCTCGAGGGATCAAAAAACAAAAAACAAAAAGGAGTTACTTAAGCAGAAAAGGGAAATTTACCAAGCAATTTCCCACATCTTGATGAAGTCTCATCCCCGGCCACGGTGCCTCCTGCACAAGTGGCTCTGTTTTGTGATTTAACAGTAGGGTATTTCTTAGCTCATCCCATCTGCATCCATTTTTGCAATGACTGAACAAATGCAATTAGCTTGCAGTGAGCCAAGTAATGGTTTTCTTAAAGAACTGGGGATGCTTTCTTAGGCTCTAATATGTCCGGACGTCGGCTTCAGCTTCTTCCATCAGGGGCTCTCATTACCAGCAACCGTGTCTTTTTCCAGGAGACCAAAGGCAGAAGTTTTGCCACAAGAAAACTACACCATAAGATTGAAGAGCTGGCTGATTGAAGAGCTGGCTACACCATAAGATTGAAGAGCTGATTGAAGAGCTGGCTATGCGTGGGGCGAGGCTGGCCTCGCTGCTGTTCCCGGCTTTCTCTCCTACAGGGCGCCGGCGTGGCGCTGATAGTTTGCACGTGTTATGCCAACGTTGTAGAACCGCGATGCCGCAGAGCACAGACCTCATGGTCTGTCTCACCCCTGTGTCCCTGGTGCACTTGAGAGGTACTCAAGAGAATCTGTTTAGGAAGATCGCCTGAAGACCTCTAGGAGTCTTCTTTGGCCTCAGACTCAGGATCTTCTCTCTCTTGGATATTCCTAGAAACCTGGCTTCCCAGGAGGCACACCTAGGGATGCTCTGAGAACCCAGTACTGTCCCCAAGACGTTCAGATTTAAGGGAACTGGGAAACAGTTTAATGGTTTGTTTAATTCACCATCTGATGGAGAGGACATGAGTTGACAACACAAGAATGGCCACGTACGGATAAAAGTATTTAAACGACACTAATTAATCTAACTCAGACAAAGAGGCTTCCATTGGAACTGACTAACAGTACAGTCACTGGTCATTCGGAATAACTTACCTATATTTCTTCAATATTCAGTGACAAATACTATGTGTGTATGAGGCAAGGTCCTAGGGACGGTGGAGACACTCAGCTAAAATGGGTATCATCACAATCAACCAACTTGACCAGCATAAAACGCCTGCATTATAGCCTATTGATAACTACATTTTATCAAACCTAAGACACAGCCTGTCAATAGTAAGACACATTCTGATTTCAGAGAGGGTAGGATATGAAATACAGTACAGGCATATCTCAGAGACACCACAGGTTGAGTTCCAGACCACCATGATAAAGTGGATATTGCAATAAAGCCAGTCACACACATCACACAGTTTCCCGGAGCGCATAAAAGTGATGTTTGTACTGTACTGTAGTCTATCGAGTGTGCACTAGCATTACATCTGAAAAAACAGCATACATACCTTAATGAAAAAATAATTCACTACTAAAAAATACTCCCAATTTTCTGGGCCTCCTACAAGTCATCATCTTTCTGCTGGTGTGAGAGTCTTGTCTCAGTGTTGATGGCTGCTGACTGGTGGTTGCTGAAGGTTGGAGCAGCTGAGGCAATATCCGAAAATAAGGCAACAGTGAAGTTTGCTGCGTCAATTGACTAGTCCTTTCCTAAAAGATTTCTCTGTAGCATGTGATGCAGTTTGATAGCATTTGACTCACAATAGAACTTCTCTCAAAGTTGGAGTCAGTCTTCCCAAACCCTGCCACTGCTTTATCAAGTTTCTGCAATATTCTAAAGCCTTTGTTGTCATTTCGGCAACGTTCACAGCGTCTTCACCAGGAGTAGATTCCATCTCAGCAACCACTTCCTTGGGTCATCCATGAGCAGCACCCCCTCTATTCAAGTTTCATGAGATTACAGCGATTCAATCACATCTCAGGCTCCACTTCTAGTTCTCCTGCTGTTCCCACCACCTCTCCTGTGATTTCCTCCACAGCAGTCTTGACCCCCTCCAAGTCACCCAGGAGGGTTGGAATCAACTTCCTCCAAACTCCCATTAGTGTTGATATGTTTAACCCCCTCCCAAGAATCATGAATATTCATAATAACATCTAGAATAGTGCATTCTTTCCAGGAGATTTTCAATTTATTTTTCCCAGATTTATGAAAAGAACCACTATCTATGGCAGCCATTGCCTTATGAAATGTATTTTGGTGGTGCCACTGTAAAAAGGGCACCAATGGACCTGGGTGACGTAGGGCTGCCACTAACCTTCAATTTGTACAGAACATAATCTCTGCAAGAACAATAAAGCCAAGAACAATACAACGAGGGACTCCAGCATTTTAGTGCTCCCTGCAGTTGGCTCTGCTATGAAAATTACCACTTGCCACTGACCCACAAGGAGGATGAGATAAAAAATATTAAGTACATTGGATGCTTGCTTTCCATTCTTGTGATACCTTACTAAGAAGAATGTGTATCAACTCCATCCAGGTTACCTTCTTCTTAGTAAGGTATCACAAGAATGGAAAAGCAAGTATCCAATGTACTCAATTCTGATATGAAGCCAGTAGATGATCTATCACATGCCCTCATTAGAGAAAAACTCAATTCAATTCAAGTTGGAGGGAGGAGGAATGAGGGAAGGGGCAGAGGGAAGGAGAGAAGGGGATTGGTGTGCTCCCACTTAATGGGCACGAGGTAAAGGTATATGGCACACCTCTTGGGTGCAGGACACAATCACAAGAGAGACTCTACTTAACAAATGCAAACACTGTAATCTAATTGTTTGTACGTGAAATTAAAAAAAAAGTACATGATGGTTTAGGATAAAAATGGGGCAGGTTTCTATCAAAGCACTTTTTCTAGGATGAATTTGCAAACTTAACTGTTAGACCTTAACAGTATGGCAACAGCTGTAACGGCCATTCCAGATAAAGAGTTCCGAAATTGCTTTGAAGGGTGCTGGCATCAGTGCACAGCTTCCCAGGGGAAGTATTTGGAAGGTGACTGCAATGATATTCAGGAATGAGGGAGGTAGCACCTTTTCTAGGATGAGCTTGCGAACTTCATTGTCCAGTCTCACATAAGTTCCTGAACCATCAGGCTCCCCAGAAGGAGGAGTGGATGTTGGGTTCACAGCATCTGGCATGTAATAAGTTCTTAATAATTGTGTATTGATAGAATGAATGAATGGCTTGCACATGGAAGATACAGCTGTGATAAGCAAAGGCTAAGAGTTGCAGGACTATAGAATATTAATAATAGCTACACAAAACCAGGAAACCAGCATGGAGTTCCACTGGCTTGAAAGGATGAATTAGCTGAGAACAAGCTGGCTGAGATGAAGGTCATGGTATATTTCTGGCAAGGGTCATGGCTCGGCTTATTTTCATCTGTAGAGCCACAGAGGGTACATAAGTATATTCACACAGAGCAGGGGACAAGCCCTAGCAGGATACAGATGGACTTTCTCCCATGGGGATTTTAGGAGCTGCAAAGGCCAGGTGTAGCTCTGGTGGCTTTCCTTCACGGAATCTGCAAGACCCAATGGACCTCAATTAGGGTGCAGGGGCCTAGAAGCCCTCCTGGCTCATCCCCTGGAGAGGGTGCAGTCCATAGGCAGATTGTAGCAGAGGAAGAGGCACCCACGTGCTCTGAATCCTTATCCAGGGCCGGTTCTCCTAAAATGTGATGCTTTTCGCAGTCTCCTGCAGGAAGGCCAAGGGCGTGACTGTCTGACCCAAGTCCTGAAAATAACTGAAATAGTGGCCAAAGGTAAACAGAACAGTCTTTTGACTCAACACTTGCCATTAATCCTTGTCACATGTCCTCGTCAAAGTGAGAGGGGCAAATGCCAATACGGGACATTGTCCCCTGCAAGGGAAGCTGCCCCCCAGCAAGAGGGGGTGGGTAGGGAGGAATCGCCTTACTTTGACTGACGCTAGGCCACAGCGCTCAGGGAGGAATCGCCTTGCTTTGACTAACGCCAGGCCACAGCGCTCAGCTGCGGGGAAGTGCTGAGCTGGTTCTTACTTTGCCTCAGGTGTCACTGACAGCACTGTCAGTTAAGCAGGGAGTGCTGAATCTTTATTCCTGGCAATGAGGCGAGAAATAGAAAGCTGCACAGCTGGATTTTCTGATCACAGGTTGGGTTTGCAAGGCTTAGGGCTGGGGGGAAGGGAGTCATCTTTTAATGTGCTAACTGAACAGTCAAGCTGGAAGTCAAAATCTATAAAATTGAAGAGGGAATCCCAGATTTTGTCTGCTTCCAGTTCTTGGCTAGGGCTGTTCTCTAAAAAGAAATAACAATTCTGTTTTAGGTAATTAAATGACATAAGCAAGAACCCTCCAAAAGTGAAAATCATGGGATATAAATAATTTAAATACAAATCCTGTCTCTGCCTTACAGCTAGTCTATAAATTTCTGGCAGGAAAGGACCTTGCTGTCTGCCTCTTTTATTCCCCATGGTGCAATTTATGGGGCCATGCACACAGCAGGGAAAGAATCGGTATTTTTGAAACGAGTGAAAGGATACAGACCAGACACAGCTCAACTCTCCAGCAAGCAGAAATGTACAGGGCTGAAAAGGAGGCATAAAATAAATATATAAATTTATAAATGAACAAAAGGTTTGCAACTAACATATTAGAAGGGAGATGTCCCTACAAGCTAGAGCAAGGACTTCAGAAAAGAAGACATGGGTTCGAATCCTGCCTTCCTCACCTTCTCTCTGCGTGACTATCCAGAAATTAGTTAATTTCCCTATGCCTGAATTCCTGACTTAGCCGGGTTGTTATGGTCCTGTGAAAACACGAGTCAAATTACGTCACTCCTCTGCTCCAAGGCCTTCCCCCAATGGCTTCCCATCCTATGCCAAGTAAAAACCTATCTTTTTCCAAGAACTTAGAAGGTTCTACATGATTCGTCCACCCCCTCCCTTACCTCTCCCCTCTTGTGTCTCTACCTCTTATAGACTATAAGGCACTTTGAGTCACAACCCAGCACCTTTTGTCCCCCTCCTTCCTTCTTTCTCCTGGTCAGCACCACGCCCCTGCTGGGTCACCCTGCTACCAACAGACTTGGGGGGACTTGGCTTTCTGGTAGACCACGACGGGTCCAGAAAGCACAATCTGGACGTGTGGGGAAGTTAATTCTCTGTGGGGTGACCTTTCACCAATGGGAAAGAGAAGATGGAAAGGAGCCGGACTGACACATTCCTACCCTTTGTGACTGTACCAAGACGAGGCTCCTCCTTGTAGTCCTTCCAAAGGACTCGCGACGGGCCCAGGAGCACACAGCCGCTGTGCCTGCCCGCGGCTCACAATGCAGCGGCCAGCATTGCATTGCTTCTCAACTCCTTTTATCTCTCTCCTCTAATTTCTACATTCTCCCAGCCCTGGCCTCGCATCTCCCAACTCCTTGCCACAACGTCTGCTTTCTAGAAGAGGAAACACCGGTTCTATATATTTTGTTGATTTACCATACTTATTTTCTGTCTTCCTCCTGGAATATAAGCTCAATGAGTTCATCTGTTTCATCCACCGCAGGTTGACTATTACCTGAAACTCAATCACTATCTATTGAGTTTATGCAGGAGTTTCTAGTACAGTATCTAGCACTTAGGAGCTGCCCACCAAATGGAGATTTTCAACATTGTTCTTATTATCTATGACCTTCAGGATAAGTTGTGCTACTTACTACATCCTTTACCCAAAAATGAGTTTTCCTGGGAACAAAACCTAAACAAATACAGTGAAATTTTTTAATGTAGTATTTTTAAGACATGTCCTACATTGAGTATTTTTTCCCTAGTCCTAATTACAAACTCCAATGTTCTTATAAACAGAAAATAAACAAAAGCAAATGACAGAAAAAGAGGAATAAAAGGAATATCAGATCCAGGCAAAAGAGTATAGAGAGCTAAAAGAGGAAGCTAAAAATGTGGAAAGATGTAGGATCTGTGAGCAAAAAACGTCCTTGAATGCTGTGGAAATAAATATAAGAAAATGGAGTGAGGGACATGAAGAAGGAAGAGTGGCCACAGAAAGGAGAGAGAAAGATAATTAATTCTATATTAATTAGATAATTAATTAATGTTGCATATTTTTCTAATGTCATCAACCTTGTAACTTTCTGATCACAACTAGGGCACTTAAAAAAGTGTTTTCTTTCCTGGCAGACAGTTCCCCTAACAAGTTGCCAACAAGTTGCAAGGACTGTGTTGACCGCGTTCGGGTGGTGCTTTCTCTGACCATCAGATTTCAAATATTTCCTTACAACTTCTACTATTAAAGATGTTTGCATGTTATGACCACATATCTGACAAATGCAAAATAATCCAAGGAAAAGATACTATGACCTGAAGTGAATATAGTAATGGATTAATTTTTAAAATCAATAAAAAAAAACTCATCCTAGGTTATGTATATGCAAAAACACTCATGATATGCAACGTACATACAAAAAGCAGTGAGAAGATATAATGGAAGGGTCACATTTATAATAGCAAAACAAGAGAAGGGAATACTTAGGTATAAATTTTACAAAGGAGTGCCCAAAACCTATGTAAAGAAAACAATAAAACACTCACAAAAGATACAAAAATAGACACGAGAAAATGAAAAGACATACCATTCTTGCGTAGAAAGACTCAGCATCGAAAAAGTTTAATTGCTACTTGCTAAGCTAATATAGAAATGTCATATAAGCTAAAGTTGAAAAATCATCAGGTTTTCAATCTGGGCTAGAGAGGCTGGTGATACAGCTATTTGGAATAAAAATAAGCACAAGACTCTGAGAAAGAATAGCAGAGAGGGCAGGTGGCCAGTCCACCTAGATACCAAAACATATGATGATGTTCCCTTATTGAAAAAGCTTTATATTGGTGCTCGAGTGGGTAGACACAATACTGAAACATACACAATCAATGAAAATGTAATATACAATAAAGTCATCTTCTTTAGTTATCTTTTAGAAAAGATAAAAATTGGCTCTGCACCTGTGGCTCAAGCAGCTAAGGCGCCAGCCACGTACACCTGAGCTGGCGGGTTCGAATCCAGCCCAGGCCCACCAAACAACAATGATGGCTGCAACCAAAAAATGGCCGGGCATTGTGGCAGGTGCCTATAGTCTTAGCTACTTGGGAGGCGGAGGCAGGAGACTCGCTTGAGCCCAGGAATTGGA